>JAUMHE010064345.1:0-18727 GCA_032359235.1 Enteromius mattozi
CCGGACCTGGGACTCGAACCCACAACCTTTGGGTTACAAGTCCAACTCCCTATCCATTAGGCCACGACTGCCCCCAAAATAGTACACGCACACATACTTTACCAACAAAAATTTTTTTTTTTTGGTTGAGATTAATCATTTGACAGCACTAATATATGACTTAAATGCATTATTTTGTGAATTGTAACTAATGGAGAGAAGAGCTGAGGAATGAGCGTCGGATTCAAACCTAAGCTTCCCATATGAGAAACAGATGCCCCAAAAAAAGTTTTAAAACATCTTATTTTGCCTTTTTTGATAAATTAGACCGTTTCCCACCCCTAGGACCTCCTCGTGTGTTCGATAATTGTTTTCTTCATTGTTGTTTTGAAATCACGGACACGGCTGTTAAGACTAAGAGGAAATGTGCTGCTCCCCTGTGATGCAGTTGGCCCAACTTTTCAGTAGTTGGATGGATTCCAGCTCAGTTTGTCTAATCGCTAAGTGTGAGCGAGTATAGGGCTGCAGGGACTCTGGCTAAGATGAATTGCTTGCATTCGGAGGTTACAGATCTCTGTCAGTCAGCTAGCAAGCTCCCCAGCAGGGTGATTAATCGCTGTCAGGTGGAGTCCAACAAGTCATTATGCATCCTGTGCTGTGACTAGTGTCAGGCCTTCAGCACTTGATGTGGGTGATTACGACTTGAGACATTCATCTGGAGTTTCACAAGATGATTGTGGAATTAGGATTAGTTATTAACTAGAACTGACCAAACTGAGATAAACAGACCTTTGTGAATAATAATAATAATAATAATACATTTTATTTTGTTATTCATACACTACCATTCAATTTGGGGTCAGAAAGATTTTTCAGTGTTTTTGAAAGAAGTCTCTTATGATCACCAAGGCTGCAGTGATTTAATCAAAAATACGGTAAAAACAGGAATATTGTAAAATGTTATTATGTTTTTTATGTTTTAATATATTTTAAAATTTGCTGAATTTTCAGTGTTGAGTGATCCTTCAGAAATTGTTCTAATATGCTGATTTCTTCTTCTTAACAGCATTTATTTGAAATATAAAACTTTTGGGGATAAAAGATCTAAACAAATTATTTTATAAAATCTGTATAGTGTATACGTGTGTGTGTGTGTGTGTGTGTGTGTATATATAAAATATATAATATAGAAAATATTTACATGTATGTAAATGTATGTATTTATAATCTTATATTTTTTATTATATATAATTATTTAATATATACATAAAACATTTTTCTTAAATATATACATGCATGTGTTTGTATTTATATATAGATAATATACACAGCACACACACACACATATTATGTAAACAAAAACCTATTTTTGATACAATTAATTGCGATTAATCGTTTGACAACACTAATATATATATATATAGCTGTTTTTTCATTGGTTGCTAGGGTGTTGATGTCATCCTTGCAACAGTTATTGCAAATTATTTTTTACATTAATCAAAATAAATGATCATATAATTGTTTGCATTTATTTTTTACAATTCCATTATTGTTTATAACACAATAAATGCTCTGTCAGAATATATGTTTTTTTTTTTTAATTGTCATCTCCCTGTGTTGAATTATACAGCTCTTTACTGTCTATCTTCACAGGAGATTTTTTTTTTTTTGGTGTCATCACTATTTCAGTTTTTGGATTTTTGAGTTCCTTCATGTTCAGTGTTTTCAGAGCTGATTTTAGGCTTTTTGATCAAAACTCACTTTATATGAGCTAGGCTTTCATCCACGCTCGACTCTGAAACCGTAAAAGCGTAATCTGACAGCTACAGGTCACTGTGACGTCTCCAGAGGAGCCAAACCCAACTAAAGCCTAGAATAGAATATTCTGAAATATAATTTTAGATAACTGTTAAAAAGAGGGAGCATTTGGCAATGTATTTTATATATCTGGTGCATTTTTGGGGCCTGTTTATGTCTTGATATTTTATTTGCGCCTTAAGCAAGGAGCATTGTTGGTTATATTTGAAGCATTCTAGTTTTGTTGCGTTGTTTTCTTTGGGTATAGATGTAGAGACAGCATTGCATGTCGTAGCTCAGCGTGAAAGCGTCGAGTGTTGCCCTCTGACACTGAAATTAGATGAGTTTTACAGTTATCCTGCTACTTTTCTAATGTTCTGATTAGGGTTGGGGAAGGGTGGGCTTGTTATATTTTATGTGGGTAGCAGGTGTACTGCGTTTCTGCCAGTTTTGTTTGCCATGCGGTGAAATTGCCAGGAGAGTGCAGAGCGCTGGACTGTGGCCATATTTCGGTAGAAGAACACCCCCCTCCATGTCGCAGCATCTTTAAAGCTTGAGGGTAAGATGTTCACAGTTAATGAACGAACAGATGAGATGAGACTGGGATCTTGTTCAAATGCAGCTACAGGAAGGATGTGTGGATTGTTGCAGTGCTGTCATCTCATGCCGGCGCTTGAGTATCGCTCAGTTTGCAAAGATATTGTTAAACAGTTGGCCGCCATAGCTGGAAGTCTTAGAAACATCGTAGTAAAATGAGACGATTTGTTTTTTTTAAACATGTTATTAATAATAATAATAATAAATATTAAAATGATCATTTAACTTATTTTTATTATATTATTATTATTATTATACTAGCTGTTTTATACAGTGCTTAAAACACACATTTATTCCACAAACTTGAATATGACAGATTTTATAACAAGTGTATTGTTTCAGAGGTTTCATTTTTAATAATGATTAGTCTGTATGTTTTTTTTTAAATATACATTTTCTGGAAAAAAAAAAAAAAAAAATTTTTAAATTTATTATTATACTATAATGCTAGTTGTTTTATCCAGTGGTCAAAATGCACATTTATCCCACAAGCCTTATGAATATGGTAGATTCATTGTATGTATTGTTTCAGTTGACTAATTTTTAATATTTATTATTAATCTGTGTAATTTAATTAACATTTTTTTGGAAGATAGTATAATAATTGAAAACGATTATCATGCTAGCTATTTCATCTGATCAACTTTTAGTGGATGTAGTAGTAGTAATAATAATAAAACATATATACTCATGGTGTACTCACGGCCCACAAACCTCATGGTGTCAGACTGTTTATGTTAAAGAAGAGACATATTATGCCCCTTTTTACTAAATAATATTAATATAAGTAATATAAGTCTGTGGTGTCCCCAGAATGTGTCAAAATATCCTACAGATCTTTTATTATATCATACTGAAAATGTCTATTTTGAGTGGAAGCAGAAAAGGCAGATTGTCGTGCCTGTCTTTTTAAATGCAAATGAGATTTTGGTCCCCGTCCCCTTTTCCAGAATAGATCTGCGTCATTACAGCTTGTACCTGCTAAAAAGATCTGTTTTGGTTCTGATTATGATATTTATTGTGCTGATATAATTTTAAATCATGCATTTTAAACCATATTAGTTTAAACTGATATACGGTTTTCTGAGTGTATGCATCCAAAGCACACAGACAGAAAAGGGGCTGACACAGCATGCGAGTACTAAACTAAGTTCTCATTCACACACTTAAACTTAAAAAACTTAAAAAGTTACATTGTTCTTTCGTCTCCTCTGAGGCATGTGGAAATTTACAGATTAAGGGGTGGTATTATTATAATGAGATCTCTTTGCAACTTCACAAGGGGAGCGAAATCAGACGCGATAATTTTTTCAGACGCTTGCAGAAAAAAAGCTTATTAAATCAAAGTTACTGGGATACTCTTTTTCACGCTTCCTTGGTTGGTAGATGCATCGAGGACTTGATTATAGCACTTAAAACCTGGAAAAGTCTTATGATATGTCACCTTTAAATTCCCTTTGTCTCGTCCACAGTAGGCATATCGTGAAACACTGATGATGAGGTTTTGAAATAAGTATATTGCTTTAGATGACTAATATTTAATTATGGTGAGCCAATTATAGTAGTAGTAATGATAATACATATGAAGAGTTCAGATGCAAAAGCCTCTAAAAGCCATCTTGGTCAAACATGAGATAACCATACTGAGAAAATGTTTATTAAGTACTTTCACTTCAAATACGCTAACCACTGAGAAGAATTAGTACTTCTATACCTATACTAAGTAGCCAGAAAGAATTGCTAATTTTAAAGAAAAATGTCAGGTGTACTTAGAGGCTTTTGACTCTGAACTCTTCATATGTTATTATAATAATTCTAAAAATATAAATTATTATTATTAAATTATTGAAAAGACGGTTCTGGCCCTAGTAGTTCTGAATGTTTGAAACAATGTTTCAGGTTTGTTAAAATACATAATATAGCATCTAACTTTATTATATAAGCGCTCTACTATGACTGTTTGATTTGAATCTTTTTTAACCTTTGTGGAGAACATCTGAGGTCTGAGCTGCACTACCACTGCAGAGGGATTCTCTCATATCAGGCTGGAACCTCTGAGCCTTGATCAGCGGTTAATTTGATAGGCTTGGATGTAGATCTGTATCTCTGTGTGAATTTGCAGGGGAAGTTTTATCTGCTCATAGAGGAGCTGAGTCAACTCTTCAGGGCTTTGGTTCCCATCCAGCTGTGGTATAAGTACATCATGGGTGAAGATCCATCCAGCAGCTACTTCCTGGGGGCAATGCTGATTATCATCTACAGTCTTTGTAAGGTAGCCCATCTGATTCATTAATTATAAGGGGTTTTATAAATGCATTTTTCACACCTTTTCAAAAAGAGCATTTATGAACGTGAGAGAAATTTCATGTGGCGTTGCACTTCAGAGCCTTTCAAAATTTTTTTTTTTTAAGAGCTCATTATTCAGGTAATCTTTTGTGTGTGTGTGGAATTAAAGTGCTGTTTTGTTCTTTCCCAGTCATTTGATTTGTGTGGAAGAATATCTGGCATTCGGAAAGCATTCGTCATTCTCTGTAGCTCACAGGTGAGTGCTGTGTTCTCCTGGACATTGTTAAAGTAAATGTTTCTTAAGCAGAAAATTGGCATATTAGACTGATTTCTGAAGGATCATGTGACAGTGAAGACTGGAGTAATGATGCTGAAAATTCAGCATTGCATCACGGGAATAAATTGCATTTTAAAGCATATTCAAATAGAAACAGTTGTTTTAAATGGTAATAATATTTCACAATATTACTGTATTTTTGATCAAATAAATGCATGTGTTTCACAGAGTTACGGTATGAGAGCCAGTGCTCAGCAGTGCAGTGAGGCCGGGGATGTGTGTGCGATCTGCCAGGCTGAGTTCAGAGAGCCAATAGCACTGCTCTGTCAGGTACAAAACTTTTAAACTTCAAAATAAAACAGGATGTGATTCAGCGCATCAGCCTCAGACCACAATGACTCCGATTTGAATGATTACAGTAGTCATTTAGCTGACATATTAATTTGATTCTACTAACAGTACAAAACTATTAAATAACACATGGTACGATTTCACCCCGTATTTGCACACTCTAAACATCTCGAGATGCATCCTAGGATGCTGTTTAAACCGTATCGAAGCAGTTGCTGTGTGTAAGTGTGTCTTAATGTGTTGTCCTTCTGTTCTGCAGCACGTGTTCTGTGAGGAGTGTTTATGCCTGTGGTTTGACCGGGAAAGAACGTGTCCATTGTGTCGTTCAACTGTGGTCGAAACGCCGCGCAACTGGAAGGATGGCACAACGTCGGCACACTTTCAGATCTACTGAATGGAGAAATAACCAAAAGATGCCCACTAGAATCAGATAAAACTTGATTACCGTGCATAAAATGTTCCTGTTTGTAATGTTGTATAAAGGGAAGTGTGACAGTATGTTACGTTATTGAATGTAAGGTACAATTGCACCATTACATTATGTCTGATAACAGAGATAATAAGTGTTTTTGTCTTTTTACACCTGCTTTTTAACACGTAAAACTTAAAAATAATTCATTCCGCATGATAATCAACTGTTTTGTACCTCTTTCTGCAGTGAATGGGTGCCGTCAGAATGAGAGTCCAAACAGCTGATACAAACATTAATCGTTGAGTGAATCATTTGGGAAAATAAATGCATATTATAAGATAATTAAATGAATCTGTTTTTGGGGACTCCCAAAACCAAAATAAGAATCTTTCATCAGAACAGCTTTTATCAGTGAACAGCTGAAAATTTGTAATAAAACAAAGGCACTCTAATTATGGATTTGTTTTATTACAAATATTCAGCTGTTCACTTTAATTGATGTCAATTAATGGACGAGAGTTGTGTGGGTTACTTGTAGATTATTGTTATGTTTTTATCAGCTGTTTGGACTCTCTTTCTGACGGCACCCATTCAATGCAGAGGACCCATTCTTCAAATCTGTTCTGATGAAGGAACAAACTCAACTGTATCTTGGATGGCCTGAGATTTTCACAGTCATCTTAAACATTTTTGTAAAGGTCTAAATTGTTCACTAAAGCAAAAGACGCAACCAGGTAACATTATGGTAAATTTACTAAAGTTATGGTAAGCCCGGTCAACTGTGGTAAAATCGCCACTTTAGTCATCTCAGTGGTTTATTGGTTTTTAAAAAATGTGACAACAGTAAAATGTTAAAAACATTTGATGTTGAATAAATAATTGCATTAATAATGCAGATTTGTTTAATCCCATATCTAGGGCTCTTGTTTCATAATGCCATTTAAAAGACTTCTCTGTGTATATATTTAAAGCCTTTTATTTTCATAAATGACAAAATTCACAATATCAAAATAGCAGAGGTAAAATGTTTAAAACACGTAGAAGTAACGTAAATTATAAAAGATTGTAGCTTATGTAAACATCGGTAGCATGCCCTTTGATTCACATTTCGCATGAAATCTCATTCATGTCACATTTCTATATTAACACTGACACAAACAATCAAGCCAGAAGCCCTTTATAAAAAGTCTAAAAAAGATTTGTCTTCATTTGTAAACATCAAGTTCAAATACACTTAAAATCATTCTACAGTATAAATATGCTTTCCATTGAGAAGAGTACAGTGTCGAGAACCAAAGAAGTAATAAATATCTCATAAAAACAACAAAGAAACAAAATCACAGCTCAGATATTGAATGGCATAGTCACTTACAGTAGCTTATAACCAAATGTTACAGTGCATTATGCAGAGGAGAGGTTTTGGTAGCAGTGTTTTTGGTAGCTCTCCTCTGAAGATTGACCTCGATTGATCATGTTTTAATCATTTACAGCTTTTGCATATCCAAAGCACCCTCTTAACTTTTACCAACAATGACTAAAACTCAACCGTAAGCTCATTGAAGTTGAGGCAAGGCTCCTATTGCCATAGTGGTAGAAAAATTTCCTTGCAAACGCCAAGGGACAATGACATCAGCCTTTTGTTTTGAAAGGTTCCCCAGGAGACACACTGCTGGGTTTGACTGCACTGACCTTAAGACTTCTAACCAAACAAACGTGTACCAAATGACATCGGCTCGTGGTGCTTCGGTAATCGAGAAGACTTCGGGATGAAGCATTGGTTGTTATGAAAACTGATCAGCACGCTTGTAATGTACAGCACAGATGCGTCTGGTGGTTGCGTGTTTCTGTTACAACACTACTGCAAATGTTGTGATATACATGGATGAGAAAACATCGACCCACTGTTTGCATGGCAAGTTTCTACAGAGTGCAGACGTGACCTTCTCCTTCACCTCCTTCACCTTCTCCTCTCCGGCAAATCTGGAGCGGATCATCCCAGGAGAATCTGAAGATTCATCTGATAGTGGAAAAAAATAGGAATTTTGAATTATGATTGCATCGCGTTCCAAACGGGCAAAAGTAAACTACATTCAGAAATACAGTTTACATATACATCTTTGATAATATATATAATGTTAATATTGATATTTCATAAATATTTTTATTAAATATGATCTAGTTTTTTAATAAATACACATTTAGCTATATTTTATTGTTTATTTAAAGGTATCGTGTTAATTATCAACCAAAAAAAAAAAAATGTAAGTCACACAATTGCGAGATTTAATACGTTTGCATTATTATTTAAAAATACACCTTTTAATCATTGCAAAGTTGCATTTCAATTAAAACTCAAGCAGAGCTTTAACTTCTAGTACCTTTCACTTAATGTGTGTTTTTAAATAAATATTTGATTTATGAAGAACTGAGCAATTTTGCTTTCACAATATCTAAAAAATAAAATACCCCAAATAACAGCTTTATAAATACTTCTTGTTTTCTTCTGTAAAAGCCATTAAAGTCACAGCAAAGTGATGAGTCTGTATCACTGATACAATATGCACATTTCTGAAAACTAAATATGATGTCTAATTATCTGTAAAAAAGATATATATTATTTGGCATACTCAGCTGTACTGCCTCCTCTTTACATGTAGTTGGATAACTTACAAAATGCAAATTATTATTGCTATTAATACATTTGTTCAGTTTTAATATGTGTTTCGCATGAACAAAGTATTTCTTTGCACATGTCAACATAAAAGTCCCGTTATCTTCAGCGCTTGAGCTCAATCTTACCTGTTGCTGTAGATCAGCAGAGCGTCGTCTGACCTACAGGTGTCGCTTTTTAACTAAAAACACCAGAAGCGTTACTTGAATGACTGTGCACACTATGTGGAAGCTTTTGATGATGCTTTCCCCGCCGCTTCGTCGTCCGTCGTCGGAGCCTTTGTCGTTTGCAGCCCATCTCTTCTCCAGCTGGTCTCCGATCCAGCGCAGTCGGTGCGCAAACGGCAGCGGAGCGCATCCGTGCGCGCAAACGGAGTCTCCGAGCGCGCCTAAAGTCTGCTCCACCGGCAGACAGCACATCCTCTCCTCGCTTCTCCTCTCTCTCTCCTCTGGGCGCGCTCTAGCCGGACTCTTTCCCCTCTGCAATCTTTGTTTAGATGCGGAGAATGCAGTTTTGTTCGGCTGTCGATGGAACAGTGTGTGTTTGTTTCTGTCGGCGCTATGATTTATTAAAGTGTCACATGGTTTAGGGTTTACATCACCATCTCCCCAAAGACAGCGGTAATGGTTAACTCTTCACTGTCCTGTTCTCTCGCATCACGCGCTTTGTCTTTCCTGCAATAAGAGAGAGGGTGGTCGCGCAGTTTACAAGGCGCTCCTGAGATGAAGTGCGTATGTAATGGCTTGCGTTGGTTGTGCTCATTCAGATGTGAGCAGATACTCTATTGATGAGATTCTAAACATTTGTAAACGCTGCGCCTCAAACCCAACAATTTATGGCGCACATTATTAAAACACAGTGAAGCGGAAAAATAGTCAATCTTTTTTCTTTTTGTGCAGTTAAAAATCTGAATCTTCTTCTCTCGTGCAAATTTTTAAAGCCACATTATTGTAGGCTACGAGACTTGTAATATTTGATATTACAAAAATAAAATATTTTATAGATTTTTAAAAATATTAATAATAATAATAATAATAATAACATTTTAAAAGACTAGAAATTACAAGTTTTTAAAATTTCCTCACATTCCAATAATGTCACAAATAGGCCTTGTACTTGTAGAAATATTAATTAATATTTTGATATTCTTTTAAAATATTAAAATTGCATTGCATTTCTGATATACATTTTATCATAAGGGTATTCTGTGTTTCAATAGATATTTAGCATATTTACATTTATTTTCACGTGCTGCAACTTCAACAACCTATAATAAAGTTTTTCACATAATTTACCCAATTTCACCTATAGATTTTGTCAACAAGCTAGAATTTTATTTGCTTAACAGTAATGAAACCAGTCTTCCTATTTTATTCTTTTAGTGACAAATGCTGCATGCCATAAATTAATAAATATAAACTGTATAATAAAATACGTGAATTGTTATGAGAATATTTTTGGCCAGTATTTATAATAAAATGTACACTATTTTGTACATCTCACAATGCTGACTAATATCAAGTGATAAACAAAACAGAAGAAGCAGGTGATGCTGTAAACACATCCAACATATCCAAAATGATTTCCTGATTGTCATAAAACGACATTGTTTTATTGAAGCCTTTGTCTCAAACCTTACTAATCAGTGATGTGATATATTTTGTCAATCATACACGAATGCACGGTAGAATAGAATAAACCCGAATAGAATAGTCAGCTTATCCCTTTTATAAGCCTATGACCATTGTTGGTGATATATTGTGTATCAGACATTTCTGTGCATTTACACACAGGCAGTTTTATGCATTATAGTTATCGCGGGTTCGCTGGAGATGTTCGAAAAGCTGTCTATGTAGACAGCTCACTAGCGTCTGAGACACAGCCTTTGTCTGGTTTTCTAAATAATTGTTCGTTTGGGTGGGAGAGGAACGCTTCGGTGTGAACACGATGTTCCAGCCGAGGCCGTTTCGCGGTCGGATCGCTGTTTGTTTTGATGACAACAGCGGGATTCCACAAGGTTTGCGTTTGAATAAAACGTCTGTAAAATGAATGAAAACGCAACGTAATTAAATGGGCATGGAAGAAAACGAGCTTTCGGCCTTCCGAGAGCGATGGAAACAAGAATTAAAGAAAAATACCGAGGAGGGATATTTTGGACACCCCAATAAAGACAGCTCATCTCTTCACCAAAGCACGAGCTTTTGGGAGAAACAGAGCAATTCGTCACAGCAGACTCAGCCCACACCAAAGGACCAGCCGCAGTACGTGTCGATCGCCGAGGGTTTGTTGGACGGAAGAAGCAGTCCTCTGCTGGACAGAATCGAGCAGGAGCGAACGCGCAGGAAACGCGCTCCACGGAGCGACGCGGTCCGCACAGACGCGCGCCCCCAAAAAGTCAACAAGCGCCAGAAACTGCTTGAGCAGTTCCTTCAGGATCTGGTAAGGCTTCTGTTATATAGCTGTTCAGTTCACGATATGAACTGTGCTTGTATTAATAATTATTGAATATGTTGTGATTAGAATGAGGTGAATGACATCCCATTCTTTGATGTGGAGCTGCCTTATGAACTGGCTCTCAAAATTTTCCACTTCCTGGGCAGAACGGAACTAGGACGATGCGCTCAGGTAAATAAGTTTGAGTGCATGTTCTATTCTATTCTATTATCCACTTTTTTATTTTAGAAAAAGTGCTTTGTGCACAATGGTTAGTACTATTCTCTTAATTTCTTTTTTGTTGTTGCTGTTCCAGGTGTCTAAATCCTGGAAGGTGCTGGCTGAAGATGAGGTCCTGTGGCATAGATTGTGCCTGGAGGAAGGTTATCACAATGGGGCCAGTATCTCTGACTCCCCCTGCTGGAAGAGCACACTCAGAGACTGTCGCAACACTGAAAGTGTGGTGAAGTCAAACTGGAAGGTAAGTACCAATTTTGACCCTTGGTCATTCATAAACAGGAAAATTGATCGCAATAGAACTGATATTTCTTTTCATGTTCAATTACTTTATGACTTCTCTATGCATTTTAAAATAACATTTTTTTTTTTTTTAAAGTTAGCCAAACAAAAAAAATCATATAAAATATAAAAAAATTCATTTGAGATGCAAAAGTAATTTATCATTCATCTAAAAATGCATTCTCATCTTCTGTCTCCCTCTCTTGTGGGGTTCTTCTGGGGTCTATTTTGGGGTCGTTGCTTATTAACCTGAACATGTTTCCGCTAAGTAATATAATTAAAAAAATATTTTCATTTCTATGCAGATGTACCTTCTAATAAAATCTAGAGATTCTCTGAAGCCTCTTATATGGACTGTCTCGAGGATGTTAAAAGCTGGAAGGCAAATAATTTAACTTAACAATGAGAAAACTGAAGTGATAATCTTTGGTCTTTCCTAAACTAGAAATTCTCTAGCTAGTTACTAGGCAAAATGTGGCAAAAACTTAAATAAATATGTGACCAAATCATTCCAATTTTATCTTCTCTTTAATGAATTCAGTTCAAAATGCATATGTATTTTTAAAGCTATTAATGGACAAGCCCCATTTTACATTTCTGGTCTGATTTATTTGAGTTCAGCTCCAAACTCCCTCGGGTCTCCCAGTAAAGCTCTCTTACGTGTCCAGTGATGATTAAGTCTATAGCCTTTCCTGACTATTAACTTTATTATTACTGTTGATTATTTGTTTATTTATTTATTTTATTTGATATTTCATTGTATTTTAGAATTATTAGCTGAATTTAAATGTGCTCTATAAATAAAATTGACTTGCTTAAAATAATATTTCTACACCTTTTTAATTAACAGAATCGTGTTGGGTCCATTCGCCACCTGCAGTACGAGTTAGGCAAGGTCTTGTGTGATGTCAGTTCCTGTGCTGGTCTTGTAATTGCTGGGTACGTGTTGCTAAGTAACATATAATAAGGTCTATTTTTTTCAATTCTCCAAACACTATGTATCACTTAATCGTTGTGACTTCTGTTCTATACAGCTACACCTCTGGTGATGTGCGCCTGTGGGACACGCTACACTGGGACAAATCTTACCTGCACCCCACACATTCTATCAGAGATGAAACCCCTGCGCCTTACGTTAGTCACGTACGCGTTAATAAGAACGTAGCCACAGCTGCTTATGAGGATGGTAGGAGATGGGGTGTTTTTTAACCAACCTTTTGCTGAAGCTTCTTTCTTTCTTTCTTTCTTACTTTAAAAAATCAGTATCACTTTAAATTAATGTTCCATTTGTTACTTTTGTTAAGTACACTAGTTAACAAGAACTAGCAATGGAAATTCCTTCAGAAGAATTTATTCATCAACATTTAGACATACATTATTAAAACCATAAGTTGTATCTGTTATTATATTAAGTTTATATATATATTTAAGTATATTAAGTATTGTATTCTTAAGTTATTAAGGAATAATATAGCGTGAGTAAATGATAATAAAATGAGCATTTTTGGATGAACTGTCCCTTTAATGTTATGTTAGTTAATGCATTAATGAGAGAATTTTGTAATTTATGTTAAGGCTGTGTGGATGTGTGGAGCACTGAAACCGGTCTTGAGCCTATTCATCAGTACCAGCACCTCCAGAGGGTTCATGCTCTGGATCTAAGTCCCGACAGTCCGGCTTTGGCCTCTGCATCAGGACCGGATGTGCGGATGGACGCCCCAGATGAGCAGGGCTACTGGAGATCACAATGTCTTGTTCAGTTACCAAAGCCTGTAAGTTTAATCTGAGACGAGATGATAGTTACATAACGAGTCATGCATGTGGGCACTTTTAGCACCAGAAAGGCATTCCATAGATTCAAGATGTTATTTGCATCCACAGCTCATACAGAATAATGCATAGCCACAAAGCAATCATGTATCGTTCAGAGACGCTGTGATTTGCAGGTAGACGGGGTATTGATGGTACCAGGGAGGCGGGACTTTCCTTTGGTCACAGCATGGGCAGATGAGAGTGTTTACCTGCTGGACTCCAGATTGAATGAAGAACAGGAACCAAGAGTTCTCCATTCTGTATACGGCCATCCAGTGACCTGTGTGGACGTGTCACCCAGCAGAGCCGCCCTGGGGATCAAGAGCTGCGGATGGGGCATGAACGATGGGGGAAACAAGGTATCTGCACAAACCCATGGTGCACGTTTATGCAATGTAATAAATAATAGCAATAGTAAATAAATAATAAGAATACGTAGAATTCTTGTATTCAACATGTAAGCAATAAAAGTGATCAACATAATGTTGCAGAAGATTTATATTTCAAATAAATGCTCTTTTGAACTTTCTATTCATCAACAAATTTTCACAAAAATACTGTTTTCAACACTGGTAAAAATATGAAATGCTTCTTTAGCAGCAAATCAGCACATTAGAATGAGTTGTGAAGGATCGTGTGACTGGAGTAATAATGGTAATGATGAAATTCAGCTTTGCATCACAGGAATAAATTACATTTTAAAAATATATCATAAACCATTCATTTAAATTGTAATAATATTTCACAGTATTACAGTTTTTACTGTATTTTTGATCAAGTGAATGCATCCTTGGTTAGCAAAAGAGAAATACTTTAAAAAACAAAAAAAAAACTTACCCACCCCTATTATTATTATTGTATTTCTCTTCAGATTAATAGATTTTTGGTTTAGCATGCTATAAATGATCTCTTACATTAAAACTGACTCATATTTACTTTCTTAACACATGTTTCTGCTATTGTTGTGCTCAACTTTGCATCATTTCAAAACAACTTTATTATGTTGTCTGACGTCACCAAGCACTCTTATTTTTTTTTAATACCATTTGGGTATGCTATGCCCACTTTTCATAATCCAGTGAATATCTAATAAATTAAATCAAGCCCTGCCATACATTTTCCTGTTGAATATCTTATTGTCAATATAGGATATCTTGCAGTTCCATATACAGGTTAGAGAGGCCACTTCTGATAAATGATTGGCTATTTATATGGAAGGAGGCAAATTACATTTCTTTCTCCATTTCCCGTTTTCAGCTGCCTTTTGTCTCGCATCATTTGCATATCCAATCTGATCGGTCAGTTTATGCATCACAATAGACATTCGGGTTTTCAAGATTTGATTATTATAAGCAGGCTCTTACTAGAGTAATCTTTCAAGCAACATTTAATTTGATTATTTTTGTTGTTAAATTAATATAAAATACATTTTTGAGGCTTACCTTTTCAAGCTCTTCAGATGTGATGCTGCATTTCAGCAAATGATAGTGGTGAAATATACATTTTGTTGACCTGTTTTTGATTGTGCTTGACCGTCAAGCTGACAGAATAGTAGAAATTTCAAAGTTATATGAAGTTCTAAACATTTTTGCGTTGGTTAGACAAGAAGTTCCCTCCTAAACTTCATCCATTGAGATATATTCAAGCTAGTCAGGCTGCTCAAACAAACACAATTCCATTTTCAGTGGCACAGAAATAACACATCTCATCTTTTAATTGTGCAAAGCTATATTGCGTGATGTATTAGCAAATGATTTTATCTAATGTGAATAACAGTATATTATAACAGGGTCACTGGGGAGTAAGCTGAGGTTTAGAGCGTTGCTCAAGGGCACAGATGTGATATTTTATGGCTCATCCCTTAGGAGATTTGTCGCTACAGTTTTTTTGGCTTACCAGCTGAGATCTTTAACCACTAAAGCCACACCACCACATGATGTCAACAAGTGCGGTCTGGTGATCTCATGTGGGCGATCACTGATGTTTACATAATTTGAGCCCACCAGTTAGGTTCGGTGTGACCTTATTCCCAAAGTCACCATAAATAAAAAGTCATTATCTTAGGAATAGACCGGTTAATTAACCCAACCTGGGGTCCCAGTGCTCCTAAGAGTCCCTAGTTTGTGTCTAATCTGACAGGTGAAGCTCAGAGATATATTTAGAGGTCATAGATGGTGCATATCAGCTTTTTTTGTGTGTGTGATAATATATAATATATACTATATTATTTACATATACTAAAATAATGCTAAAATAATATAGTATATATACTTTTGATTTCATTATTGTACTTAAATATTGTTCTTAAATGCAATTTTTAGATTGTCAGTGTTAGTTTTTAATTTTATTTATTACAAATGAGTGATTAAAATATGCATATATTGCAATTAAAATATATCTACATTGTTTTTATTACCTGTTAGTTTTAGTTGTTTTAGTACTTTAGAAATGTTTCCTAGGCAGCAAGCTAAAATTATGGTTATTATAGTTATGTAAAATCATAGAAAAAGCTAGTTTCCAAGGCAATGTATCTCATTATTTTAACTTGACGTAAAATAACTAAAACTGAAATAAAAAAATAAAAACAACTAATAAAAATGACAAAAACACAACAACATTACTAAAACTATAACAAAACAATAGTATCTCATTGTTATTAAAAAAACAACACTGGCTGAACTACAATTAATCTAATAAATAGCAATAAAGTATTAATAATTAGCAATATGTTTTAAAATGATAATTTCATAAATAATAGTGCCCTAGTGCAAAGTTTCTCCAAAGCTTTGAGTTTAAACCGGTGCAATCTTGTATTCATACTCTCCTGATTAAAAGCTCAACTATCATGTGAAACAAATCTTAAAATAAGCCTCTCCAAATCACAATAGCCTTCACGGAAAGTCCCTCACGTATTTATGCAAGCGTTTCAATAGTCTGCGCTCGTGTCTGGGGGCAGATCAGCGCTCAGGGGGGGGAGGGATGGGTTTACTCGGGGGAAGCTGCTAGTTTTTCAGTGAAGCGACAGGCATAGATGTTGACAGTAATCAGATGAGTGCTTGATAGATGGATACAGATGGTGTCCTGTTGTATCACACAATGCTTTGGCTCTCCTTCTCCACTGACATCACCCTCATTTAAACACTCTCATTAACTAAACGGGCAGTGGAGCGGCTGGTTAGAGGCAGCCGAGAGTTTGAACGACAGGACAGTTTGTCAAAGTCAGGCTCTGCTGGACTGTATTGTTTGGCTTCTGGAAGGTTTTACAAGAATATCTCTTGTTTCTTATCTTGTTGCACTGATTTTTGAAAAACACGTTTTTACACGTTTTAGTGCTGCTTTTTTGTCACATTGCAGTAGGCAGGGAATTACTTTTTTTTGCAGGTCTGTGCCTGTTTAAAGTGTACATTTGAAAATACATTGACATAATAGAAAATTGTTGTTACATACTAAAAAATGCTGGATTAAAGGCAACCCAGTGCTGGGTAAAATTATGGACAAACCCAGCAATTAGGTGGTTTTGATCCAGCGGTTGGGTTAATATATTATTAATTAATAATTAGTTATATAAGAATATAAAAAAAGGTTAAGAATTTCAGAATGAACTAATATAAAGAAATAAGACCATACTGTAAATGTTTTACTAAGAAAACTGTTCGTACCAGCCTAAACTGGTTTGCTGGTCTTAGCTAGTTTAAGTTGGTCTAGGCCGCTGAAAACCAACCAACAGACCCGCTTGACCAGCTAACCAACTAGAACCAGCAAACCAACTTAAGCTAATTTAATTAAATGTATTTATTTAGTAAAATTCATAATTCAGATACTTAAAAGGGATATCATTTTATTACAGTTCTAACTATGTAGCACACTGAGCTATGAATATTTTACTACATATAATTTAAAAACTGTTCATGTTCAAAGGTCAGTATTTTTTTAAAGAAATAAATAATCAATAAATAATTAATCAGACATTAAAGATATTTATAATGCTTTGAATGCAAATGATTGCTCTTGCTTTGATTTTTTTTTGTTCAACAAAGAATCACAAAAAATATAAAGCAGCACAATTGTTTTCAAAATTTGTAATAATAACGAGTGTTTCTTATGCAGAAAATCAGAATATGGAAATATTACGCAGAATTATGCAAAATATTACGCAGAAGGATCATGTGGAGTAATGCCTACTGAATATTCAGCTTTGCACCACAGAAATAAATTCCATTTTAAACTGTTTTACAAAAGAAAAAAAATATATTTCACAATATTATTGTTTCTACTGCATTTTCTAAATCAAATAAAGGTTAGCATAATCTTATTAACCCCAAGCTTTTGAGCCGTGTATGATACCTTTTGGAAGTATGCTATGCAACAGCTTGCGTGTTGTTTTCCACAGATCTTTATCATCATTTTACTTTGAAAAGTTACACTTTTAACCTCACTTTGATTTAATGCGTCTGTCTTTAGTCTTTCTAGGATTTCTCACTGTATCTTCCAGCACATTTTGCGAAGATCATACTCTTTGTTTCATGTTGTGTCACTCCTCTGGAAGTTTCCTTTCTACCAATTCATGATTAGCACCTTTCCCCGCTCGTGTGATGTCATGTCTGTCAGCCGCGGCGCATGTTGACAGGATTTTCAAACTGCGAGAGGGAAGTCAGACGTGCCAGAACCGACGCTGGTGAATCCAAGGTGTTTGTGTGTTATTAAACGGGAAGACATATGCCTCATTAAAACTTGTCAAAAACGGAGCTCACTGTCTGTGAGGTAACAGGGTGAGTCATAGCAAGCTTTGGTGTTTATTTTGAACTTGAGCACCGTTCGGACTTTGAATTACTATTATTACCAGCACACATGTGTGATTACATACAGTAATTAGGATGAGATTGGGATCTCGGCAGTTTTTACCGAGTTGGCTAGTGTCTAGACGCTTTTAATCTGGTTTGCTTTTCTCTAGCAGCTTTATTTAGTGGGAGTTATTTGTGTTATTTCAGCTTTCTGTTGTCATCGTCTTTGTTTTTAAGTTGGAGGAATGGAAGCTCTGGGCATCTGTTGTGTATGTGCATCACAGTGTGTGTTTGAAGCACTGACCCAGACACACACACACACACCGCAGATCATGCTGGCAAACCCTGAGGCGCCACTTTCATGTTTAACAGCCAGATAGGCTGGTGAAAATGTGGCACACTGTTGCACCTCCAGGTGCTGAAATTCAGAGACGTAGAGCAGTGTCTCGTGAGATCAGGATGAATCTGTTTAACAAGAAGTAAAGGCTTGAAAATCTACAATTATACAGAATATAAAGTGACACACTACAGGAGTAAATGATGATTTTAGTTGTATTTGAGAGTTTTGGTTTCTACAGAGTAAACGTTTCAGAAAATATTGAACTATTTTGCTTTTATGCAGTAAACAAAGTGCATTGGTTATCGTTTCTCTATTATTTTATTTATTTACTTTTTGCTTATATGATAAATGCGTAATTTTATTTTAGATATTGACATTATTTATTATTTAGGGACTATACAGTGCTCTCCACTAATATTGGCACCCTTGGTAAATCTGAGCAAAGGTGGCTGTGAAAATAAATCTGCATTGT
>JAUMHE010064622.1:0-10077 GCA_032359235.1 Enteromius mattozi
TAAATAGTATAAAAACTATGGTTAAAAATGATACTAAGATAAAGAATGTACTATCCTGTAGGGTGATAAAAAATAAATAATAATATTTTAATACTGATTTCCATAAGACAGGAAGATGAATGCATTAACTAAACTTGTTATTATGAGTTAATGAGTTAAATGAAGGTAAAACTTCTGCCTAAAATAAATATAGAAAATGATGTCTTTAAATTTTATTGTGAAAAATAAAAATATTAAAATGTATTTAAAATATATTTATTTCAAGTATTACAAATACATTTTTATATTTATGTACATAATAAAATGTAACTGCTGCTGAATTGGAACTAATTTTGTGCTTAATCGTGTGGAAATATACTGAAAAAATTATTTCTAGAATTATTTTTTTTTTAAGGTAAGTGGTTGCAATGATTTTATTTTAGCTACATTTAGATCAATTTTGCTGAAAGTTAGTCAACTAAATGTAAATATAGCTACGAGTATGAGCTTTTTTTTTCTAGGGTAATTAGGGATTTTATCATCAATATAAAAAAATATAAAGAAAATAACAAAACATAGTAGTCAGATAACCCAAAGTGAAGATTTGCTCTTCTTGTGTGGTTTATGTCAGGTCCAGCGCTGGGTTTCTGTCAGGATCTGATGAGCTAGACACTGGTCAGAATGAGTCAGGTCAGGGTTTGGTCAGGAAACTCCCTTCTCCTTTGGTTCTACTCTCTCCAGACAGCATCGCTGCACTATATAATGTGCCACACTTTCTGTTTAACATAACATAACTCAGATTCTGATTTAACTTCCTGAGGCTTGTGTTAGTCACTTCCTGTGACCTCTGTCTGAGCTTGACACGAGAGGATAGATCCTCACAGAAACTCATCTTTTATTAGAATTTCTAGCATGAAAAGTATGAATATTCACAAACTTAAATATTACACTTGTCAAATATTTGTTGATTAAACACATTATATATTTGTTGTCAGCTGCTTACACACATTTTCTAAACTTCTTTTTTTCAGAACTTTACACACAAATCCAAGAACTGCACACACATAACACAACATCTCTAGAATATTAACTCCTGTTAGATGTGTGTGTGTTACAGAGAGAAATGTGTGTTGTGTTTAATGAGCTTGAAATTGAGTCGAAGTCTGAGAATACACTCTTAGAAGAAAAGGCTCAAAAATGACCCTCTTGAGGTTCCCGGAGATTGCAGCTGTGGGGGAACCTTAGAGGTTCTTTTTTGAAAAGGTTCTAATTGGAGCCTTCCCTTAAAGGTGCATTAATTACCCTCTTGGGTTCCTTTTTGAAGGATATTGTTGTTGTTGTTTTATTAAATTCATTAATACTGAGTGTGTGTAAATGACTAACGTAAAAGGAAATGGTGTTCTAACTGTACTTAGTCTAGTCTGTACAGAACATGTTAGAAAAGGTTCATGAAAGAACATTTACTATGCTGGGTTTTAATATGAACCTTTTACCTAAAAATAGAACCAAATAACCAGTGGATCATTATAGAACCTTTAAGTTCAACTTTGAACCTTTCTAAAAGCTAGGAGTGTTTTGAGCTCCAAATGTTATATGGTGTGTTTCTGTGTGAGAGTCAGCTTCAGAAACTGTGACGAGAGAAGAGTGTGTGTGAGCAGATGATAAAAACTGAAACTAAAGTGGCCAAATTAAGGCCTTTTCTCCTTTCATCTTTATTAAATATTAAAGTGCCTCTATTATGGGTGATGAAAGGTTCATATTCTGGTCTTGGGAGTCCTGTACAACAGGTTGAAATATAAGATCAAAAAACACTTTCATTCACCTAGTGGTGAAGAATACATGTACACCAACACTAAAAGATCAACAAGTGGGCGGGCAATATGCTAATGTTTTAGGTTGACGTTGTTTAAAAACGACTCGTTTCAGTGATTCAGAGTCGACTCTTTCTTTTGAGAGACAGTAACTTTATACACGGAGCACTTTCAGATTTAAAACACTAGTGTGATACAGAATCTGTCCTGTTATTTATTCATTAGTTGACTGACATATATTCAGTTCTGTGTCTGGATGTGATTTTTCTGACCGTGGCTCTGGCCTTCATCACGTGTGTGTTGTGTGTATGTCCTGGACACAGTGTGTATGTGTTGTATTTCACACACTCCTGTCAGAGGTCACAGAGTTCAGTGTGTGTGTGAGCGCCTCAGATAAGAGAGAGTGTGTGTGTGTGTTACGACAACACTGCAATGCTATAATTCAGCTCTACAGAGAATGTGGAAATAAACTCTCTCTCTCTCACACACACACAGACACACACACACACACACAGCAGGTAGTTGACACACACAGTGTTTTTATCCAGGTTCTGCTCTGTTTGTCTTCTATATCATGGAGCTAAAATCTAAATTAATTCATTTGCAAAATATACATAAGCTGGTTCACATTCACTAAACAAAGTCTTCATGTAATGCATTATGTTGTCATACATTGCATCTTTCTGTATAATAACTGTAAGCAATGTTAAAATACTTGCCGTGTTTTAATGCAATATGTTTATTATTGGAATTATTCCTGAGATCATGCAGAGTATTATAAGGTTATTATTATAGTCTTCATTCAGACTCATCTGAAACACACATTAAGTGTTTTTTTTATTGCATTTCAATTCCAATCCATATCTTTAAATAGTTTTTATTCTCTTACAAACACCAAACTTTAGCATTTCCTTCCTCTCTTTCAGGTTTCATATTTCATTCACACTGACTTACACAGCATTTCACTCCTAAAACATGAAACCCTTTGCTTTCTGTGTGTTGACAGTGTTTTCTGATTCTGAACCTTCAGCTCTAATATAACAGCAAAATACGATTCTCTGCAAACTGCTGCATATTTAATGAAATGAAGATATTTGAGCTATGTGTGATGAATCTGTGGGTCTGGTGATGATGAAACTCTGGAGGGTTTGGAGCACAGATGAAGTCTGGAGGAGACAGTCTGACAAATAAACAGAGTCTGGTGTAACGCGGGTCTGGCTGAGGTTCAGGGTTAACCAGCTCATTCCCTCACGGCATAAACAAGACAATAAATCCACATCTATCACGTCTGTCTTCTCTGCAGCTCTTCATAGGCTTTCTGATTTAAACATCAGACACACGTCTCTACACGTGCTTTACAGTCAAAGCGCTGCGTGTTTCAGCTCGCGTGTTTAATCTGACCTGGAGCCGCAGGTCAGACGAGGCTCAAAACACTTCTGGACATTTTAGTTTTAATTTAGATACTATTTACATTTTGAGTAAGTCTTTATTTGTATATTTTCATTTTTTAGGTTTTACGAATTTGTTATGTGTTTTTTGTCAATTATGTTATTATGTTTCTTTTTTATATATTTTATATATTTTTTTATAAATTTTAATTAATTTTTATGTAAATTTTAATTTGTAAATCTATAAAGGTTTTTGTTTACATAATATATGTGTATGTACTGTGTGTGTATATATATATATATGACACACATACAGTATTTTGCAATATATAGTTATATTCATATAATTATTGAAATATTATATATGAATAATTATTGAAATATATATAATTTAATATATATTTAATATATAAACATAACATTTTTCTTTAATATATAAATGCATGTATTTGTTTTTATAATTACATAATAAATATACTGCACACACATATGTAAACAAAAATGACTAAATGTAAACAAACATCTATTTTGGATGTGGTTAATCACAATTAATCGTTTGACAGCACTAGTTAGTTTAGTTGTAGTCAAGGTAAACAAAATGTTTATTAGGTAAATTAATTTTTATTTACTTCAAGTATTTTTTTAAATGTACTTCAAGTTCAACATTTTTTAAATATAATGTTCATTAAAATACAATTCTATAACTGTAATTAATTGTTATTTCAGTTTTAGTTTTAGTTATTTTAGCCGTAGTCAAGTTTTTATTTATTTTTATTTTTATTTATTTTTTAAATTTTAAACATTTTTTAAAGTATTTTGTTTAAATGTAGTTCAAGTTTAATTTTTTTTACATTTAATGTTCATAAAAAAAAAAAATATATATATATATACATACACCATTAATTTTTATTTCAGTTTTAATTGTTTTTGTTATTTTAGCTGTAGTCAACATAAACAACATTTTTATTAATTAATTTATTTTTTAAATCGTTTCGTTTATCTTTTAAAAAAGTTTTTAGTTTTTTTTAATCTACTTTTTAATGTTCAGTTTACTTCAAGCAGTGATATTTTTGTAGGTTTTAGTTTTAGTTAACTATAATAAACAAAGTGAATATGAATATGCATGAATATAATAATGATGACAGGGTTATTCAGGAGCTCATCAAATGTTGCATTACTTAGAAACATCTGTTAAATGTACACAGGTGAATGTAAATTCTGTACCCAGCCAGGACTAAAACACCTGAAATGTCCAGGTGTTGGCTTTGTTCTCCTGATGTAATGACTCAGAGGTAGTTTGACCAATAGTGTGCTTGCGTTGCATTAATCAACCAATCACAGCGTGCGAGAAGGCGGGATCAATGCAATGCAAATATGCAGGCACAATGCATAGATTTAGAATGGAGGTCATAGGTCAGCCTGGTCTTGAGGTCAGAGGTGGTTACCGTAGTAACGGTGATGTTGAGTTCTCTCCGGTGTGTTTGAAGGCTCTCTTTCAGGCAGCAGATGTTTCTTCAGACTCTATATTTGGGTTTGGTGTGTAATAGCCGTTATATAACGCCCGGCTGACCTGCTGACCGCAGACAGACCTCCACATGTGCTCAGCGTCTGTGGTTCCGGAGCCGTGGGCTTGTTTTTCTCCTTCAGGCCCAAACAGCTAAAAGCAGACAGGGATCCAGACGCCCAGCCCCAAACCTCCGGAAACCAGCCGCTTCATTAACACACCCGCGCCTAACCTGACACACCACTCCTCACATAAACACACAGCAGCAATCCCATGATGCTCTGCTGACCCCTACAGGTCAGAGGTCAGACTGAGCCACAAACGGATTCCAGCACGTTTTTAAAAAGC
This sequence comes from Enteromius mattozi, assembly GCA_032359235.1. NCBI lineage: Eukaryota > Metazoa > Chordata > Actinopteri > Cypriniformes > Cyprinidae > Enteromius > Enteromius mattozi. The sequence continues at coordinate 5,031 of JAUMHE010064622.1, forward strand.
AGTAAAAAGCTTGATTGTTTAAACTCGCCTTCTTCTCAGTCGCTTGTTACGTACTTTTGTGTGTTTCTGAATGTTTCTCTGTCTTGATGTAAACAAATCAGCAAAAATACTAACTAAAATAGAATCTAATAATATATAAACATGAATAGTTTATGTGCAGATAACTCATGTGTTTTCATTCTACATTCAAAATAATCTCAATCAAGCTGCAGTCGGGTTATTTTGATTAGAGAGCTAAAAAATACGCAATAAAATCATGATTTAAAATAAAATATATATATTTTAAAGTCTAATAAACTCTTCAAATGTAACTTTTAACAGTATTATTGTTTACTGCTAATTAATATATGAATTAATATTAACAAATTAATACTTACTGTAAAGTGTTACTGTATATTTAAAGAGCTTCGTATAAAGAAATATGTGTATAAAGTAATAAATATACACTTAAATTAATCAGTCATTAAGAGTTTCAGCTGATTTTCTTTCACATGTAGAGAAGATGAAGACACAAACACCTTCATTAGAGATTTACTAACTTCTTACTATTATTATTCATCTGGACAGAAATGCATCAGAAATGATGATGATGATGATGATGAAGAGTCAAACATGAAAAACACACATCTTTATCATATTTAATAGTAGCAGAGAGTTCATGCGTGAATGTGACGAACATCTGAGTGTGATATTTTTCCAGACACTTGGGGCGGGGTCTCAGTGCAGTGGGAGGGGTCTCTGTGCAGTGGGCGGGGCCACATATCTCAGTGTGGCTCGGCGTCGCTGCGTTTGGCAGGTTTTGCGATGAGACGTCTCTCTCGCTCCAGCTCTCTCTCTCTCTGCTGCTCTCGCTCCAGATCCTCCTTCTGCTTGTGCTGCTGCAGCTTCAGAGCTCGCTTCTACACACACACAACACACTGCAGTGAATGGGTGCCGTCAGAACCAGAGCCCAAACAGCTGATAAAAACATCACAATAATACACTCCAGTCCATCAGTTAACATCTGGAGAAGTGAAGAAGTCCATCTCCTGTCGTCTCTCTCATCAGAATCCAGCTTGATCTGTGCAGATTTCTCTCCTGATTCAGACCAGAACACTTCTTCACTGGAGGAAGAGTTATTATGGATCATATTTGAGTTAAAATCATCTTAATGCTGGATTAGTTTGATCTTCTGTCTTCTCCAGATGTTAACTGATGGACTGTGGATTATTCTGATGTTTTTATCAGACTCTCATTCTGACGGCACCCATTCACATCCATTACTGAGACACATTTCTCCAGATCTGATGAAGACACACACTCCTCCTGATCTCTGCTACTATCTCTAGTCTCTCCTGAGGGGAGCACAGTTTAATTTTTAAATGTGAGTTTATAAAAGTGTGTTTTGAGCTTCTTCTGAACTAACGCAGGATCATCGTGAAGCTAACCTTCAGTCTGCTGGTCTTGTCGTGCAGAACGATCATTTCTTTGCGGATGTTCAGTAGTTTGCTGTGATAAACCTTGGCTTCTGTGAACTGAAACACACCGCTGTGAGTCTGACCACAGTAAAACACGTTTACCCAGAACCCCAGGACAGAAGCTCACCAGCGCGTTCAGATCGATCGTAGCGTTGCACTCGCGGATCTTAGCCACCTCCTGATCCAGCGTCTCCAGCAGAATCACCTGGTTTTGTCTGGAAGAGAAAATAAGAGATTCTTACAGATTATTTCAGTCTGATCAAACAATCCAGCTCATTTACTGAACGCTGAACTGAAACAAACCCAGAACATTAGAGTTAAACATCCCAGACAGGATATGAGACGTACGTCAGCTCCTGCAGCGCTCGTTTAGAGGAGCTCAGCTCCGGCAGATAATGAGAGAGAAAGCCCTCCGTCAGACGCTGGACCGTCTCTTCATCCACACACACCACATCCTCCGTCACAGCACACACTGAGAACACACACACACACACACACACATCACTATACATGCACCTTCATTCAAGTGCGAAGGAAACATCTTTATATTCATTCATACAATCAATTACAAATATTAAACATTATACAATTATTCATTCCAAAACAAAAAAAGTACAAAACATTTATTCATTTCACTTTCATTCAGAGCAGATATTCAATATACAACTGTTTATGCATATAAAAATAAAACAGAATTTTAAAAAATAATAATAATAATCATATAAAAAATTTAATTCTAATCCTAACACACACACATAATTTTATTTGATTTTTTTACATACAAATTACAGAATAAGGATATAAAAATATCAAATAAATACTTTGTTAAGCTCATAAACTAATAAAGAGAAATAATAAAAATGCTAAATTATGGATCATATATATATATATACACACACAATTGTAAATTAAGGGTACCGTTGAATATAAAGACATCGAATATGGGAAACACAGACTCTTCAGGCACTGAACCATAGCGGCGTGCTTTACTAGCATCATTCAAGTCATACTGGGTCAGATAATCTTCTTTACTATATTCAGAACACTGAGGCAGAAGTCCAGTTCCTGTGGTCAGTGAGTGTTGTGTTTCTGCTCACCTGTCTCCTCCTCATCTTCCTCCTGTCTGTCCATCCTCCTCCTCCTCCTCTTGGAACACAAACGCTTTCAGATTCGCTTCTGTGCACACGAACCCTCGCTTTTAATAGCGTCTGATCAATCTGATCAATCTGATGAATGTTTCCAGGCGCACAAACATCACGTGACCGGCGCTCATGTGACCACGCACGCATACTGCTCGAGCGCGACGCACTGCCACTCTGAGCGCGCTTCCGCCGCAGGTCACGTGCCGCCGAGCGACGCCTCCGATTGGACAATCGATCAGCACACTGAATAATATAATATAAAACTCTACTGTTAAGTTTTCTTGTTAAATGAAGCTTCCAGCAGCGTTACTTTAGCATAACTGAGATACTATTATATAGTTCTTGTTAATATTTTTAAATTAGATTATATACTGCATTATATACTTTATTTCAGTTTTAGTTGATTTGGATACGGCTAGTTAAACTAAATGAGAATGTTGCCTTGAAAACACGGTGAAATAAAATAAGTTTCAGGTTTTTCATTTAACATACCATTTCAATTAATAATTTTAGTTTGAATAAACCATAATTTCAGCACACATGAATACAAACAAAAATAAAACAGTAATATACATAATAACTACTGAAGAACAAAATATTAAAAGGACATAAACATGATGTGCAAGAGGTGCCGAAAATATAATATAATAGATATTAAATATTTTATAGTTATGTGTTAATTTTGTACGTGATCGTGACGTTCTAGCGTGCACGCGCTCCGCTGTCCGTTAAGCGGAAGTGCAGCAGATGTGGGACGAGCACGGAGTGGACACACTAGCACACACACACTCCGAGATCCGCCTGAACACACCGCGATGGACGGAACCAGCGACCGACAGAGTCTCGGAAGGTTGGTGCTCGTTCACTCATAAACCGGAGCGCGTGTTGACGTTGTGTTTTCAGTGTGAACGGACCGGACCGGACCGGACCGCTAGCCTGACTGACAGACCCAGACCCGCTTCAGCGCGACTAGCCATCATCCGGCGCGTGAAGCGGTGTCACGTGACCTCGCCAGGTGTGTGCGCGCTGCAGGTAACCTGGAGTGAGTGATGCGGTCAGCTGTGTTGATGCTGCGCGGTCACTAGAGTTCCTCTCAGATGTCTGGCACGGGGCTGATGGGTCGCGTGAGGTCGGCCTTCCGCCGGCGGACGGACAGCTGGCACCTGAGCGACACGGCAGCCTTCGACTTCTCCGACGACCTGGAGGACGACGAGGCGCCCAGGTTCAGCCAGCTGAAGGTGGTGGTGTCCGGAGACACGGACGAGATTCCTGTGACTGCTCGCAACGGCGCAGCGGTCAGCACTCTGCTGGCGGACGATGACGACTCCCTGCTGGGCTCCTCGTCCAGTCTGAGCAGCCCCGGCGCGGCCCCGGACCCCTGCGATGGATGCCGCAGGGCCAGAGAGCGCGTCAAGCGCAGGAGCGTGATGAAGAAGCTGGGCGTCGCTGCGCTGCTCTACTTCCTGTTTATGGTGGGCGAGCTGATAGGTGAGTGGCTCGGTTCTGCTGGAGTGTCCATAACCCCTCAATTTAACCAAAACACCCATATCTCACAAGAAAAGTTTTTACGCTCTCTTGAGGTGGTTCTGCAGTGGCACCAGCTATAGTCCGTCAAAATCTGTCAAAATCTCACATTTTAGTCACAGAACATGGGTTAATGGATATACACTGTTTCTAAAGCTGTGCACAGATCTGTAGCTAGCCATCTATTTTTATGTGCATTTTGGGATATCGCATACTGCATATGCTGGCTAGAAACTCCAAGATGCGAATAAATTCTACAGCTGCACATAAAGATGTGTGATAAATGTCTTACCCGGTAAGAAGACGTACATAAACTGTGATGGAAACACTTATGCGCATCAGAAAGACATGTGACGTAGTATTATTAACTCCAAGAACTGTGTTCCCAAACAATAGGAGATAACCGTGTTTCACATACAGTGCCTTCTTCTGTACTGCAGTAAATATATGATATTACATGATGATCAGGTGGAGGGATGATTTTATTCTCACTGGATGGAAACGATGCTTTCTTCACAGGTGTTGTAGGAGATGTTTAGTGTGTTGTTGGTAGGTGTGTATGTAAAGCAGTGCTCTGTGTGTCAGGAGGATACGTGGCTAACAGTCTGGCCATCATGACTGATGCTCTGCACATGCTGACCGACCTCATCGGGATCGTGGTGTCACTGCTAGCCCTCTGGCTCTCGGCCAAACCACCCACCTACAGATTCACCTTCGGCCTCCACCGGCTCGGTGAGCGTCTGTGTGTGTGTGTCATCTCACGGGTGTCTCTCTCTCTGTGTGTGTGTGTGTGTCATCTCACGGGTGTCTCTCTCTCTGTGTGTGTGTGTGTGTTATCTCACGGGTGTCTCTCTCTCTCTGTGTGTGTGTGTGTGTGTGTCATCTCACAGGTGTCTCTCTCTCTCTCTGTGTGTGTGTGTGTGT
>JAUMHE010065606.1:0-51341 GCA_032359235.1 Enteromius mattozi
AATAATGTTTTTGCTGAGATGGCCAGTCAATTTGAGAAAACATTAATTATTTTGTATACTACATAAAGATGTAGTTTGGAGTTGCGATTACGCAATGACGTCATCGCGCAAAGTAATATGTTAATAAGAACCTATTTATTGTGCATCTGGATGTAATGTTTTAATATAATATAATACACAGCGCCTCAGAGAGTAGAGACATGACGGGCTTATGCTTGACAGAGACTACGTGATGACGTCACTGATATGCAAATTAGTGCGTGGCGTCATCTGGCAACATTTAGCAACTTTTTGGGCAGATTTTAGCTACTTTTCATTAGAAATAGTTGGCAACACTGGTCCAATTCCGTTCAAAATGTTACTACTTGCAAATGAAGGCTTAAATACAGCATGTGCATTGCACAAAATATGACTGTCTGGGCAAGATTAAATTTCTCAGCAGACAGGTTTTATTATATTGTATATAGCAGACAATATTAATGAATAGATATTTGCAGTAATAAAATAATATAATATTATAAAAAAGTATCCAGGCTAAAAGAATTATGCATCACTAAAGATGTCATTTCAGTTTAAATCTTACATATTACGACTCGTCAGCCAATTAATTTTAAAGGGCGTTTTTAAACCGTTCCACATAACATTCAACTTTTTCATATTTGCACGAATAATCAATATTCAGCATACAACGTTCCAGTACGTTTATTGAGGCAATGTTTATGCATTATTTGTCGCGATCACAGCCTTTCGGTCGCTGCCCGGCAGATGCCGTCATGACGCAGGACTTCCAGCGCGTTGACGCGATGTTACGTTCCACCAATCAGCGGCAGTTTCCGAAGCCCAGGAAAGGAGCAGATGATATGGCAGCTTTGTGAGCGGCCAGGTGGAACTCGCTTTTGTTTAATCGCGTTGACAGCGGAACATGAGTACGCTTTAACCCGCAAGCCGCAGCGGGGGATCCGAAAATGATATACCTGATATTAATTTCTGCCTTCTCCGGGGCCATCGTCACGCTCCTTCTGCAGCTCTTACTGTTGTACCGGAGGAGCCCCGAGCCTATCGCTAGGACAGTTCAATATGTCAAAGCAGTTCCTGATCCCGCACTCAAGGATTACTTTAGCAACCAACAAGCCGAATCAACGCAGCAACAATCAGATATCACAGCATCTGCCTTCAAACAACCGGAGGCCGCTTCTTCCAAGCAGCAAGAGACCACCGTCCCCGGCAGCAGCCCCAAACAGCAGCCGTCCTCGCCACCGCCTTCATTGAGCGACACTCAGCACACCTCCAAAGCAGAGACATGCGATTTCCTCAATGCCATAATTCTCTTTTTATTCCGCGAGCTTCGAGACACCCCAGTCGTCAGGCACTGGATCACCAAGAAGATCAAGGTAGAGTTTGAGGAGCTCCTCCAGACCAAGACCGCCGGGCGTCTGCTGGAGGGACTCAGTCTACGGGATTTCTCTCTGGGTAACTCGGTGCCCGTCTTCAAAACGGCCAAACTCATGAAGCCGGTGGCTCTCAATGAAGACAACATGCCAGAGGAGCTCAATTTCGAGGTTGACTTAGAATATAACGGCGGCTTTCATCTGGCTATTGACGTTGATTTGGTATTTGGGAAATCTGCTTATCTGTTTGTGAAGATGACCCGAGTGGCAGGCCGCCTGAAGCTGCAGTTCACCCGCATGCCTTTCACGCACTGGTCCTTCTCCTTCCTGGAGGACCCGCTCATAGACTTCGAGGTGAAGTCTCAGTTTGAGGGCCGTCCTCTGCCCCAGCTCACCTCCATCATTGTCAATCAGCTCAAGAGAGTTATCAAGAAGAAGCACACTTTACCAAACTACAAAATAAGGTAATGTCTTGTTGCAGTACTTTTCGCCTGTCCCTTGCCTGAAGTTCATCTCAGGTCTCAGGTCTGAATTGAATGTGCTCAGCTTTGGCAGAACAGTCAAAGTTAGGGATATAGAAGATAAATGATTAAAGGTCATATCAAAATACATACCTTGCGTTGCTATGTTTCTGCTGTGATGTTGAACAGTCTTCAACTAGATGTGTTTTTATGCTGATACCAATTATTGTTTGTTAAATAGCATGTCAGACCGATTTTAAGTTATTTCAAAGTATAGTTAATTAAATAGTTCTCCTGATATCTGACACATTAAAAACAATATATAAAGAGCTTTTTTTTAGAAAGAAGCAGTAGCAATACTGCTGCTACAGTGCAAATAATACTAATTCTACTACAACTAATTGTTATATGTACTTGTTTTATATGTAAAATATAAACTTTATTATTATAATATTTTGTTACTTTATTATTATAATAATTGCACTTTCTTTTGTAATAACTATTCATTAATATTATTTGTATTATTTATGCCATAATATTTGTTAATTGCACATTTTTATGTAGATATTAAGCAACAAAGTCTCACTGCAGAATGAAAGACCTTTCAAACAGCACATTAAATAATTTACCGTTGTGGGCTAATTTTATTAAGAGACCTCCCGAATGGTGGCAATTATCATTATACCCGTTATTAAATTGAAAAGTGTAATAATCTGTAAAAGATATCTCTCAAGCTATTATCTGAGCGTTGCTTTGACTGCTCATAAAGAGTCTGAAGAGGTTGTGAAACCGGTAGCGTGTGTTCATGTCTGAATGGTGTTGTGAAAAGTGAACAGACAGAAGTAGTGTGGCACTGCAATAACTGAGCTGATTGGTAGAGTCATGTGTCGAGAACAGCAAGTTTGCTTCATTTTCCCTGGGTGAAACTGGAAATGGAGGCCACCTTCCCCATTGGAAACACTATTTCCTTTACTGTGCTCATATTCCTGACTTGAAAGTGAAAACAACTCAGAGGGTTTTGTTACTTCCTGTTTTTAGCCGAGAAAAATATAAGGTCTGTTACTGAGGCGTTCAACCAAGCTGTGGATTGATTGCTTGCAGGATTCATCCACCTACACCTCACAGCTCTCTATTACTCAGCATTACTTGGCACACCTATAACGTTTGTTTGCCAGTAAACATTTAGGCATCTCAGTGAGTGTGTGTGCTTTCACTGGACTTCTCATGTGTTGTAGATTCTTTAGGTTTAGTATTGTCTTTGTAAGTCAGCAGGTGCACAGAACGGGCTGATGGACAGTCGTTTTTTGCTCATCAGTCAAATTGCTCATCTTTTTGTTGACATACTGTGTCTTTGTACAATCAATATGAACATAATGTGCAAATCACAAAGTCAAACACAGCACTAAGCACCACACTGTGATTTTTACCCATTAAGTTAATTGTAGTGTCTGTAGAAGGCAAAACCAGTGAGATGAATTTAATCTGTGTCAATTCAAATGGTGCATTTGAACTTTGACACCACACAGCTGGGATTGTGAATGATGAATTAGATCACTGCCCTCTTTGTTAAATGTAACATGCACTTAACTATTGATTAGAGTGTCTCAATACTAGTACGAAGAGTTTAGGCTTCACCAGAGACTTCTTTTCATAATGTTTCTCTCTTTCCTTTGGATTCAGCATCCTGGCATTGATGCTGTGCCCTCTGGTATACACCATAAGGATGCATGCCGCAGAACTAAAGAGATCTAGTCATCACAGCGCACAAGCACAGCCGGCAGCAAACTCACTGAAGCTTAACGCTTTACATTACCCAAAGGGAAAGAACTTTTCAATGATGTGAGACATTAAATGACACACTCATTTTCTCAGTATTGGCATCTTCCCAAAAAGTGGGAGTCACTTCATTGGTGTTTGAGATGAGATATTTTTCCTCTTTATGCGTGTGGCCGGATACAGCACTCATGCACTAGTCATGTTTTACTGCCTCAGAGTTTAATGGTGTTTGTTTTAAGACTGAGATGAAAAGTACTTACTGTTTAATTTGTCACGTGGGAGGTGATGTTAAGGAGCTGACAATATTCTCTTTTAAACAAGTGTATGAGTGGGAACTTTGTTTAAAAAGCAGACAGCATGGCCCAGGGACAAAACAAGCGGGCAGGCCACAATCCGTTTCAGTTGTCTCCGTGTGGGAAGAAAGTGTCACAGATGGAGGAGGTGTTCAGAACAGGACAAGTGTGTATGTGTGTGTGTTTGTGTATGTGGACAGAGACTTGAATTACGTAGTGTGGTTTTAATATACTGCAACAATAAATATGGGATGACGAAGCAGTAGATTTGCTGTATTTTAGATAGCTGTTTTCTGTGTCACCAGGATGAAAAAGATTGATTTGATGATTATAGTGATGCTTCTGGTGAAAGTTGACATGATTCATAGAAAGGATGAGAGAACTTTAGTTTTTTTGGAATGCTACCCATACTGCTGTTTTCTATTTTCAATTTTTTTTTCCTGTGATGAAAATGCTGAATCCAGTTTTCAGTGTCACATGATCCTTAAAAAATCATTCTAATATGCTGATTTGCTGCTCAAGAAATATTTCAGTAACACTGTAGTGTAGGGGACCAATTCTCACTTTTACTATAGTTGCTTATTAGCATGCTTAAATTTTATTTATTTATTTTTTTCAAGATTTATTTTAGGGTCTCTTAACTAGTTTCTTGTTAGCATGCATATTACTTGAATCTTAGCCATTTATTAGTAGTAATTAAGCACATATTAATGCCATATTCTGCATCCCTAATCCTGTCCAATACCTAAACTTAACAACTACCTTACAGTACTTATTAATAAGCAGCAAATTAGGAAAAGTCATAATTAATAGTGAAAACGTTTTACCTATTCTAAGGTGTGTTACCAAAATGTTACTAAATTACAAAATTAAAATGCAAAATACTTTTGACTTACTTGGGCCATTGCACATTTTACATAAACGCTGCGTTTTTTTTCTGATTTCAGTGATTCAGGGTAAATGCCGTTATTATGCAGGGAAATGCTTTAATTTCCCCAGCAAACACCTATTGTTTCTGTGCAGAGGACAGCCTATTATGCTTATCCAGCTCCTTCGTCAAAATGTAGATCTTAACAGTCATCAAACGCAGGATGACAGGAGGTCTTAATTCTGTTTAAAGTGAAATTGCAATCTTTATCTGTAGCAGTGTCATGAAAGGTCTGCAATATTGGGAGAGATGTCAGATACAGTGTGTGTAAAGAACAGAATTAACTCACAATGGCCTATTGTTAAATGCGGAGTAATACTTGAGGTAAAATAGTCTAAACTAACTATAGAAAGGTTTATTATAAGCTATGTCCTGTTCTCTGTACCTGTGGGGGTGTTTATAAAACCCAAGACAATATGTTGTCATCTCTGGTGCATCCTGGATGGGCTCCATGTCACAGCTGGGCAAAACTTGAAAGTCGTAAATGTGCAATTGTTTATGCACATTTACTTGTTCTTCAGGCATTACTGTTTCTCAGGATGTTGTATTTAGGGAATTAATTGAGAAGGTTTCTCCCTTCCCATAATTAGTAGTTCTGTTACAACAGTTAAGATATAAATGATGTCCTCAGATGTTGTAGATGTTTGATAAATGCTGCGTTGTGGGTGCGTAAGAATGCGTTTTTGTGATCTCTGAGGATTAACCCGTAGAGTTCTCCGGTTACACCAGTTGATGTCATGTCTGGTGTGTTTGCGTGTCTAGCTGTTATTGATAGGTATTTAATGACACCTTCTGTTCTCAGAGATGGAGCGACTCTGTATGATTGGTCAGTATGGTCCCAGTTGGGATGTTGATCTGTACAAAAGAGTTACTGAGAAGCCTCTATCAGCTGCATGCCCTTGAGCGAGGAATGGGACAAATTTTCCTGACTGTGCTGATTTAATGGTCCAGTTCCTCAGAGGCATTAGAGAAACACATTCTTAGTAGAAAAAGACACGGCGTTCAATCCATCCATCCATCCATCCATGTGACAGTGATGGAGTTTGGCTTTTTAAATGCCCCTTGCTGGAGAAACTGTCAGCTGCACTTGTTTGAAAATGTCAACTTACAGCTTCTTCCTGTGAAGCACATTTAGAGCAAACAGGAATTGATGCATCATGATTAACTAGTAACCTAGATTTAAAGTGAGATGCCATTTTTGTTTGCATATGTGTATGATGAGCGCTGACTGAAATCACCAGCTCCAGATCTGGATTAAGGACACATTTGTATTTACAAAGAACCACAAAAATTCTCTCTTGGCAGTAAAAAATGTTTTTGGTCAACTCAATTTCACAAAATAGCAATGTTTGTCTGGACAAACTTTGAAGGATATGTTTTGTAAGATGGACACATTTTTTCCCATCATAAGTAAAAAAATTCTTATTAAATATACATTTTCGTAGCACATTAATTGGATATTCATGAGAAAAGCTATATTGATTTGTCTTTGTAACAAACATCTATTTCGGATATGGATGCACAATATATTGAGACCACATTGATTATGCTTAGATGTATTGCATAATGTATATTTAATTGTGCTTGCTTATTTCCATGCCTTTCAAATATTATTTTTAGTATTTGTTTTTGTTTGGTATCAATAAAGGACTTATCAAGAAAGACCAGTTGAGAACTATTAAAAATGGTCATAAAATCTAATATATATTAGGAATGCATATACTATATATGCATATATAATAGGGATTTTAATTTTGAGCAAATCTCAGAATAATTACCCATTTCATAATGTATATTATAATGCTGTCGTGACTAAATTCACTGGCACTTAAAGTGACTGTCTTTAGTTTTTTAGACAAAATACTGTAGAATTAAAATATATAGACTATTGATTGATTTTCAGGAATATCATGAAAAGGACAAACAGCAGATATAGGTTTTGGATAGTTAACTGTGCGTTTTCTCCCTGGTCGTCACCTTGAAAAGGACATCCTTGAGTGATCTATCAGTGACTCAGTTTTACATTCGTCATCTGTTGACTGTGCAGTGCGCATTGCGGCCATCTCAGATCATCAGCAGTGATTGACTTGACCGTGATGGAAACTTTTAGCTCATTCTCTCTTCTTTCCCTCTCTCCATGTCTCTAAAGTCCACTTATGTAAGTGCTTTTCCGAAAACATCTGCTGTGCTTCCGTTTGTACGCGTTTACAAATACTTATTTTACATCCCCCTCTCACGATACGCATATTCTCTTTCTCTCTAGCTCTTTCTTCTCTCAGCAGTGCTTTTAAAAAATAGTAACCTGTGCCGAGCCAGATGGCACCGTGACATGAGAATGCACCTCTTCGATCATTTCAACCATTTTATCTGACCACTGAGGTGATTAAACCTCATATCTCAAAGTGTAAGCTTCTGTGTACATCAGCAAATACAGTCAGGCCAAAGTTCAGCTGGGATGAAATCCCTTTATTTTCACCCTCTCATTCTTTCTTTATGAATAGAACATTAGAGGCTAGAGAAAATGAACGGTTTTGTAATCGCTTTCATTTGATTACATCACACAATCTCCTGGGAAAATGCAAACATTCCTAAGCACCATTTCCGGAGATGCATTTAGCTGCTCTTTTGTACTCCTTAACTAAGGCCTAAAAATTATTTTATATGTAGATTAGTGTAAACTAGGTTTGCATATTAAAACTTTTAAAAAAATTATGTTGTGACTCAATCAATAAATAGTCTGTATTTTATCTAAATAAATAAAAGAGTAAGTAGAAATGAATCGTTGTGAATATTGCAAGTAAATTTAGGTATCACAAATGTGTAAAAATAAACATTCATACTGAGATTTACTAAAGTTTTTTTAATGTTTATTAATGTTTTTTTTTCTTTTAAGATTAAGGGGGTGTTTGAAGGTTAGCTAAGGGTTACATAAAATAAATAAATAATGAAAAAAAATGTATATACAGCCAAACATCAGTATGGATTGCATTATTCGTATTGTTCATCCCTAATGTAAATTGCATTCTATGACAAAGTTTGTAATGATTCTTAAAAACCCTCTCCTGATAACTATTATATCTGGAATTCGTCTGTTATCAAATGAAATACTCATTGTGCTGTTACGCTGAAGTGCTTACATGTTCAGTGTAAAACGGGCACATTTTTTTGCGGTCAGTTCGCAGAACACACACGATAAGCTCCTAACGCTTTTACCCGATTGGCCCAGTCATACAATTCTTCCTGCTGCACATAAAAGCAAAGCTGATTTGGTTTGTCCTCAGTGACCTGACTGTGGTGAATATGCGATATTTAGAGAGGTGCTGGTGATATAAGTGGGTTTTAATCCGGACAGCAGCACATCCCCAGTCAAAGACAGAGCAGGTGTGTGTGTGAGGGTTATATAAACTTTTATTACACTCATCTCTTACTGTATAACTCTTATATATAGTTTTTATTGTACTAGTAACTGTTAGATTAAAGCATGTATGTGACTATAAAACCTAATTTACTAATGGTCTGTCAAAAAATATAACTTGCAGTATGAAAATTAATTATGCATTTTGTCAATTATGTTAAATGACTGAATGCAGTCATATGCTTATATAATCTAACTGATGTGTGCGTGTGAATATTTGCCTGTGTCTATTTTGAATGCGTGTGTATGTTTGTAGTTAACCAAGGAATTTCCTGTGGTTTCTGAAAGATTTTGCAGATATGGCAGAATTCTGAAATCTGTAATCTAATGCAATTATTGCGCCATTTGATTAATGACTTAAAATGGGAAATGTTTTTTAATTGCTTACACTTAACACTTAAAGAGTACGGAGTAAGATAGATGGTAATAGGCTGGATAAGGCCTTCACAGTCGATAGTCGTTTGCTGGCCTTTTTCCCTTAGAACTGCTTACCGCAAGTATTCTCACACTTCTGCTGGAAGCCCTTGAAAGTACTTTAAACAGCAAAGTGTTTTGCCATCAGGTTAAGTGTTCTTCATTTCAGCTTAGTGAAGTTCATCCACTTGAAGAATATTGTCTGTATAATATATTGAAAAGTACACAGCATGCTGTCGTAAAGACAATGATAACAGTCTTCCTACTACTTTTCCTATATCAAGAGAGCCATAAAGTTTCCTCAGGAATAGCCTACCAAAAAATGTAGGTCCTGTCATCTTTACTCACCTTTGTTTCATTCCAGTCCTATATGTTTTTTCTTTTTTCTTCTGTGAAGCACTAAATGATACATTTAAAAGAAAGTTCAGGCTGCTCTCTTCCATACAATTAAATTATATAGTGATATAAATACCATACGTAAAAGTATTATAAATGTGGTGCATACAACTATGTTAAAAGTTAAAATAATTTTTTTTAATTAATATTAAAATATAAATATTTCATGAAATTTTGTAAAGTGTTGCCTTGGCGACTGACTAAAGCTGAACTACTAAAATTACTAAACTAAACTAAAAATAAATTGAAGCGAAATGACTAAAACCTAAACTATAATTTATAATAATTCATAATATCAATAAATACTATAATAGCTTAAAAATAACTTATAGCACATGCTTTGTCAAGACATGCCACTCCAACATTATTGGTTATTAAATAAGTAATCACTAATTGTGACATCTCAAAGTGTTAATGAGATTTGAGAATATTTGGGGTATGTTATTGTACTAAACAATTGTTGGATTATTTTCTCATGATGCATTTCCCTAAGTTAACAACACCAGGAAGCTCACACAGACTGCTTTATTTATTGACTAGAACAGTTTATTGAGACAGCTAGTCTCTTAGCTAATTAAAGTTATACTGAAGCCTGTCATGCTTTATAATTGAACTCTTTGGGCATATAAAGTATTGTACATGGAACAATGGAGATACACAGTAACTGTATATTGCCTGTGAGATAATTACTGCTGTTAATATACACTGGTGTATGTGTGTGCTTGTATCTGCGTACACTTGGCTTAGACTGCAGGGTCCAGACTCTAGGCATTGCAAGTTTGTTTCTGTGAGGTGAGTGAGTGTTTTATTTTTAATGCTGCAGGTTGGCTATGTTCCTGTAACGGTGTTGGTGGTAAGTGATAGGGCTGCGCTCTATGCCCTGTGTGTGCTCTGGAACAAACTGAAGTCATGTCCTGCAATTAAGCAGCTGGGAAATGGAGAGGGAGGAAGGGGCACAATGAGAATGTTACCAAACCAGATCTGGTTCCTAGAGATTTGCATCATGTGGTGTCTCAACAGGAAGGAAGTAGAATTGCTGAACTGCCCATTTGAGTCACACATTTTAGAACCTATTCTTATTTTAGTCTTATTTATATGACATTATGGTATTTATTATCATTTTTAATAGGTTTTTATTATTATATTTTCAGTTTTTCATGTTTGTGTTTATTTCAGATTCATTTAACAATAACAAGTTTTAATAGTGTGTTTTAATTACCAAAACCAACAACCAAAAGTTGTCCACTTGTAAATGAATCATCCAAGATGGATATAAACTGGGTTTTTAGGTTAACAGGGCTACGGTGAAAGATCAAGTGTGCCACAGAATTGCGTTTTCATAAGGGAACTCAATGGTCACTAATACATCTCAGGCTGTAATTTAGACCAAGACTACGAAACATTTTCAAAATGTAGTCTTTCGATGCACTCAGAACTGCCTTTATTTAATGTTTCCTATGTTTACTTTTGTCTAAATTGCTGGAATAGAGAGGACAGATGAATAGTAGTGATAACTAAACGGCAAAACTAAGCAACACAGACTCAAAAACCCTGTCTCAAGTTATTGTTTTTTTTTATGCCAAAAAAGATATTGTACTGTTATACTTTTATACTGGTATTGTTGATAAGATCTTTTGAACGCTGGGATGTGTATGTATTGTACACAGGCTTTGTTTGAACAGTGCACATTGTTTTTGATTGTTAGTTGTTTTTTTTTGTGTTCTCAAGGCATTACGTCCATGTGACTCCACTAAATCGTGTCTTAATCTCAGGATTTTGCTTTTGAAAGCCTCATTAGTGTTTACATTAGAGGAGTTAATGAAATTGCCTTTTGTCTGTTTGTGTGATTTAGAGGAGCGTTTCATTTCACTTTGACCTCCTTTGTGAAAGCATGTGATTTTGTTTCTTTTTTTTCCGGGAAAAACAACTTCATCCAGCAGCGTTTTTCAGAGATTAAAATTTTAAGATAGTTGGCAGAGATTTGTGTTCTCATTATATAAACATTCAAAGTCTTTATATCCTCTATCTATTAAAGATAGTGTGAAGATTTTATGGGTCAAGCATAAAACCTAAGGATTGTCTTTGAAAATGGGCCCTTCCTTAGCCTGTTTCCATGGTAATTAGTATGATGATAAAGCAGAAAAACAATATGGCTTGAGTTTCAAAAAAAGGCCAATGAAGCAATTTCCGAGACTGGCAGGTTTTATAATATTTTGTACCTCACAAGGGCAAATTGGAGGGCTTTGTGTATGGAGATGGCACTTCCTGTTTTAGGAACACTGATCTCTCAGGTTATTATTAGCAGTAAAGAGTCCTAAAATAGCACAGAACCACTCTCCTCAGAGGAATGCTGCTAAACTCTATCAGTGCTACATTCTGCGTGAGGAATCACCCTGTTTATAAAGGTCCTCATATTCAGTCAGGTTTCACTGCCAGTTATGATAAAACACATGACATAGACACATTTATCACGCGGACAAGTATTTCATTTTGAAACTAATGCTTACTAAATACTTGTAATAACACATTTATGCACAAATAGGGGATGATCAGTCACACTCCACAATGCTGAATTAAGAGAACTCTTTAAGAAAGAAGAATCTCCCATTACTAAACCATTTACAGTTCAATATTTGGACTAAATAAATATATGGGAAACCTTTTAAAAGCATCTAAGTAAATGGAGAGGGGGAAGCTCCAGATGAGTTTCGGATCCTTTTCTCTTCTTTTCATAACCTTTTTTGGTGTGGGATAAAAAGGATTTTACAGATGATACAAGAGGAACAGAGTATGTGTGTTTCACAGCTGAACTGCATGAAGTCACTTATTAGGAATATTTTGACAATGATGTAAGGGATACATGAATAGGGCACAAAATAGGGCCTAAAGTTTTAATCTGAAGTGTCTGACCTTCTGAAAATGTCAGCTTTAGGAGGTTTGTATTTTATTTTATTTTATTTATTCATTTTAAGTAATACTCAGATTATCGTGCTGGGTTGATAGGTATGTTAGAAAAACTACTAGTTTTTACAAAACAATAACAACAACAGGATCTTTGCCTCTGCGGCTTCAAAAAACCATGAGATGCCAAGGTGTACTTAAAATTCATAGAAATTGCTGGGTAATGAGTAGAAGCAGTGAAAGTGAGACCTCGAGCAAAAGCAAAAGATTTAATTTCACCTTGATGGAGTCTGACATTTACCATGATAGTTTTCACTTTAGTTTAGCTTGAATGGCTACCTGTCCGATGATTTGCATAATTCGAAAGGGCTTAAAAATCCTTGCAGCAGTATTTAACTGAACCCGCCCCTCAAGTCTTTGTGTGGAAGGACAAAACACACTGAAAAGCTAGTTTTTCCGGTAAGGGTAGAGTGAATGGCTCACACACACCCAAAAAGACTGTTGACTTTGCAAAGGTTTCCTGTTGACCTCACGATTCAAGTCGTGACAGAATTACTAATAGCTTGTACATCCACAAACACTCGATGAAAAGGTTGGGATGGCTTTAGCGGATGATTGTTACATATGCATTTGTAGGAGAGAGTGAATCATGCAAGGTTTGTGGTTGTCAGTTTACTAATATATGACCATTATTTATTATTTATCCCCCCCCCCCAAAAAAAACTGTTTTTCACTTGACATGGCAGTGATAGTTGGTCATTTGTGGTGCTCTTTATAGATGTGTCTTGTGCCAAATTGCTCTGTTAAGTAAATCTGGCCTTTAATTTGTATAAATCATGGGTTATTACTGCCATATCCTTGGTGGTCTGATGATTTTATCTGTTTTTGATCAACAGGTACAAGCCCTTTTTTCCTTTCCAAGCGCAGCCACCGCTTGCATCGTCTTGTGACCTGGACATCTCCATCCGAGACACACTATTGGTGGAGGGACGTCTACGTGTCACACTTGTTGAATGTAGCAGGTAGGGCTGATTTCTGTTGCTGTGTGTGACACAATCAGCATCTTTTTTTTTTAATCTTTAATTTGGGCGAATTAAAGATGGGAGGATAGTAAGTACACTCGATTAGGTAACAATAGGCCATAATAATAATAATGTACTGTCATAAAAATGCTGGCCAGTGTGTAAACAGATGGTCATTTATGTTATGGCTGAATTCTGTGCTGTTTTGTCAAAGTAATACTAAAAATAAATCCAGTTATTTTAATGCTACAAGAGAATTTAGGCACCACATATGAAATTTAAAGGTTTGGTACGTATTTAAATATAACAGTGTTATTTAATTATTGCAGTATTTAAAAACATAAGTGCTCACTTTAAGTATTAATTAAATTAAGGAAATAGGAATACAACTGGAAAAATTATCTCGCAAAGTTGAATATTTAAGCACAGCTTGTCTTGTGTCTCTTTGTGCAGTTTTCAGTGTCCTCCCAGATCAGGCATATTAAAGTAATGTTTTTTTATTGCTAGCCTCAAATTTGTAGGTAAGTGCATTTACACCTGCCTTTGTTTTCTTTAATTCTCTTTACTCATACATAGTTCTTAGTAGCAGATATAAAAGTATAGTACAAAAAGAGTCTGAAATTATTATAGGTGTCTATTCAGCGTAGCACACACTGCTATTTCAGTTTTCTTATTCTTTTGGGACACAAAACTCATGGACAGCCATAACATTCTAAGCCAGTTAAATTCGAAATGGCCTGGCTGCAAGCTGTTGTGTTTGAGAACGCACACACATACACACACACTGCAACAAAAGCTGTATTCTTCTCACCATTGTGTGTCTTTGTGTTTTTGTCAGATTATTAACAGGCATCAATAGTGTTTATAATTGGAGTTCCGTTAATAATGCAGAGCCTTTAACAATTACAAACCCAGCTCAGCCCTCTTGTACACACACACGCCACATACTTTGTAGTCTTTGTTTGCACACTGGATCTTAAGGGTATTGTAAACTTGTAAAATAATCATCCAGTGTGTGTTTGTGCTGGGCTTTTCTGCCACCAGAGGGCAACAGTGGACTATAGCTAACTTGGCAGCATTTAGAGCGGGGTGATCATTCTAGCTTCTGGGCGGATAGTTAGGCTTTGCTTGTTAAAGATTGTTTAGTTAGGGTTGGAGCTCAACTCTGCAGGATGGACATCACTGCCTTAGTTACAAATAGGATGAAATGTATATTTATATTTATTTATGATTGAAGAAAGTGTCACATTTTTAATTAAAGCACAGAAAGCATATACAGTCTGGTCAGACTTTTCCTTATTACCTTTTATGCATACCACAAGGCTTTAATAATCTTTTGTAATCTTTTGTTGCATCTGTTGTTTTTTGTACATATATATATATTCAAAAGTTTGTAGTTGGTATGATTTTTTTTTTTTAAATGCCCACCAAAGCTGCATTTGTTTGTCTACAATCCATAAAACAGTAATATTGTAAAATAATAATAATAGTAAAATATTTTTATATATCTTTAATCTGTGATATTAATATAATACCATTTTTCTAAGTTTAGATGAATTAAACATATTTTACTTGAAATAGAAATATTTTGTTACTTTAAATACTTTTTAAAAAATATATATTTTTTTTTAATATATATATATTTTTTAATATTACTGATCACAAACGTTTGAATGGTAGTGTGTATGTATATTTTATAGCCATAATGCTATTTTTAGTGCTTGCAATGAAAATGTTTGTTAGCTCTATAACACGCTAGCCAGCAGGTGGCAGTAGTATCTTATAAACAGTCATTTGAACTCAATGACTGTTGATCAGGTTTCAGAGCTAAATTTGCCCAATTCATTTCCTTTGATCACAGCATTATTTTTGTGCGAACACATATTCAGTTATTGTATATAATGCACTAAAATATACCAGTGCTTTAAAAATAAAAAAAATGACTTTGTTTTTTTGTTTCTCTGTGTTCTCTCTAAAGGTTGTTTATCCTGGGTTCATATGAAAGGGAGACATATGTTCACTGCACCTTAGAGCTCAGTTCTGAAGAATGGCGGGAGAAAACTCGCAGCTCCATCAAAGAGGTACACGTTAAATGTCCTGCTGCATGTGTTTCTCTCTGCCTGAGGGCCCTGCGCTGCGCCCATGCTTAAACACGCATGTTCGATATGCATTATTAAATACACATGCACAACCAAACATGCACGTACACCGCTGTCTAAGGAACAGGTCAGAAGTCAAAGATAAACCAGTAAATATCCAGCTTTTAATTACACTCTAATTGTTTTTTTTTTTTTTTTTTTTTTTTTCATTTTAGTGTTTGCCAATGTAAAAAATGGGAGATGATGTGCACCACACAGGTTGAAATGACTTTGGAAAATAATTTGTTAAGCAACAATAAAACAAGCATCCACCAAAATGGACAGCTTTGTGAAGTGGCTTGTGTCCATAATAAATCTGTAATCTATTTCCCTCTATTATAAATGTCTGTTTGCCTTCCTTTTGGAGGAAGGACAAACACCATCTAATTGCTATTGATTTAAGCAAATTCATATTTGCAAAAACCTTTTCCCTTTCTACCTGCTTACTGCGACTTCACCAAGCAGTCAATGACAATTTGAGAAAATGTCAACTTAAATTGCTCCATTCTAGTCATTTTTATTTAGTCTCTCGTCTCCTATTAAATCCAGCAGCATCCTCACATCCGGTGTAGAAAGAGTAGGTTGTTTAGATTTCCAAGCGACGTCACAACTTTAATTAATATAGAATTCAACTGACGTGCAGCACGCTCACAGGGGGTTTGTATATCGGCTGTTTTATAGAGGTGATTTGTAATCTATTAACTATTAATCTTTTAGTCTTTTATTCTTAATGCGGATGTTGCATAATGTGGATCTGTTTGTGCACTGGTGCCAGTCTCATCATTCATTTGTTATGAATAATATTATCTTTTGGTTTGTGTCTGAACAAGCTGCTGATTAAGAAGAATATTATATAAAAAAAAAAGATGAAGCACTGTTCATTTGTAAAATATTTAATTTATTGGAAATTAATATTCAAAAGCTGGTAATACATGGCAATATACATGTTTGAATAAATTGGTTGAATTTGTAATGAAAATATACTATATTATGTTATATTGAATGTACCAATGACTTATTTTGATACAAGAAAATTACTTAAACCATGATTTTGGTATCAGATTTTGATAGTACTGACCAGTCCTAGTGATTGTTGATACTATTGCTCTATTTGATGATAAAAAAGAAAAAAAATGGTATTATGTGAAATATCATTTAAATTTTTATTAACTGATTTCTAATTTTCTGATTTTAGACATTATAGTCTTTAGTGTCACATTATCATTCAGAAACCATTCTATTATGCTGATACTGTGCTCAAAAACATTTCCTATTATTATCAATAATAAAATTAGTCATGCTGCTTAATATTTTTTTGGAAACCTTGCAACTTTTTTTCAGGATTCTTTGATGAATAGAAAGAACAGCATATAAAACATACATTTTAGAACACTTATGATGTCATTTGTAATTGAATTAATTTAATGTGTATTTGCTGACAAAAATATTAATTTCTATATTAAAACAAGAGTAGTGTACAGTATGTATAATAATAATTACTGTTTACTTATTCATTTACATATCTGTTTTATTTCATCAGGTTATTAGAAGTACAATAATACATCTGAAATGAACAGCTGTACCTAAACTACAATACATTTCTTTGTGTGTGGCTGTAGACTCTAATTAAGAAACACAATAAGCCAGCCTCTGTGTGTGTCTGTGTGTGTGTGAGAGAGAGTGTTTGTGAGAGAGACAGACAGAAAGAGAGAGACATCAGATCAGTATAACAGGCATGCACCAGCACTGACATGGCATGTTTAATTGTTTATATGCTTGATCAGACTCTACACTGACTTAAGGGTTTAACATATGAAACACTGACCAATCCCATCAGCAAGGACATGTAGTGTTTGAGCGACTGCTTGCATGCTTAAGATGCTCATGTGACTGTGCACACATGCAGGCATGTTTATTTGAAATACAGAATTGTGCACGGAGACACAGATGCACACTGGCCGCTGTGTGTTTCACCTCGTGTTTATCAGCTTCCCCCAGACCCCCAGATTCAGAGACCCCAGCAGGGACTCAAACACAGGATTAGTACAGATATCATCTGGAAAAGGTCATTGTTTTTCTTTCTCCCTCTCTCCTATGTTCTCCCACTCTTCTTTCTCTCTCACTCCACTGGATATCTCTTTCCTCTCTTTGTGTTTATCATCTCTATATTAGGTTCCTCGTATCCTAAACTAATTTTACATGTAGAACAGCGCTGTGATCTCTGCTCATAAGTGCAGTGGCTCTTATACACCATATTTACATGGGTATATAAACATAGTATGTGCACAAAAGAGTATGTGCATGGTAGCACTTGTGACACCCATTTTGTCTGTGTGCATGCTGGGGGATTGTTTACACAATCTAAACGCTGAAGTGTTAAAGCATGTTTTCTTAGCTTACGCCTCTGGTGCAGAGAGGCTAACATTGCTATCTGTAATAAGTAAGTGATACTGAGCCTCTGGGGTCTTTTCATTTGTTCTTATCTCCTGCCGTTCCAGCCGCTCTCACCATCAACCTGCACCGCCCTGCAGTTGCTCGCCCGCCGATGCCCATTTCCAGCAAACATCAGCGTACGTGGTCATCTAGATAAGTTAGAGTCTGTAAGAAATGTCCATGCAAAGAAAAATTTTTTTAGCAAGCATATGCTATGTAAGGTTCCTGTGCCATAGGAATGCCTGGAAAGGTCAAAGTTCTAAAAAAATAAAATTATTGTGTAATTTAAAATATAATTAATAGTTTTTAAATATTTAAATAGTGCAGGACAATGATTAATTTCGATTAATCACATCCAAAATAAAAGTTTTTGTTCAAATATGTATGTACTGTGTATATTTGTGTATATATAAATCTACATGTATATGTTATGTATATGTACACACACACAGTAAATATTTTGAAAATATTTACATGTGTATATACTTAATTCGTATAATTTATATTATATATTTAATATATAAACACAAAATTTTCCTTAAATATATACATGCATGTGTGTATTTATAGACATAATATATACAGTACACACATATATTATTTACACAAAAACTATTATTTTATAGAGTTTGCATTCAGAAAGACTCAAAATAAATATATGTATTTTTATATTTAGCATTTGTAAAGTGAGATCAGCTGTATGGACAGTTTGAACTATATAATGTTTATGAATATATAATGCTATAAAATGATTCTTAATAAATTCATAATATAATTAGTAAGACATTTGTATCATGTATATGTATATACATGTATAAAATTCATTTTATAAAATAATTGTTTTCAAAACTGCTGATTTATGTAGAGATAGATATAGATGGTATTGTTTTTTTCACTCAAAAACAGCCAAAAAAAATTATAATAAGAATTATAACTTTTTTATATTTTGCATTTTTAAAGTGAGATTGGCTGTAAAATATTTTCTGGAACTTGAGAGTGCAAACTGTATAAATTGATTCATAAATTCATAAATGATTAGTGAGAAATTCTTATTCAGTATGTGCACCTGGCTGGAAAATTTATTGGCCAACAGACGTAGCTCTTTTCCAATAGAGCAGCAGCCGAGTGAGTTGATGTACAGTATATATTTGCACATCTGATGCCTGACTGATCATTTCATTTAACAACCTGACTTCATCCGGTCAGCCAGACTATAGTGACCAATGGATAGAAGGGAAAAAAAAGCTTGATTTCTGCGTGGCTGTTTCTGTGCAGTCAACAGGCTTTTGCTGTAGTGAAATATTTTCTGTTGTTGTTATTCCAGCTGCATGAAGCATTAGAAACGTGTTACACATTTCTGTGAGAATAACACTATGTCCTGCTTCTTGAAAATATGGTCTTTGTGAATTCCTTACAATCCAAATAACACCCATGAGCGCTGCAGGGGGTGTGTATGCTGTTTATTTGTGTGTGTGTTTGCATGTATATGTGAGTGTGTGTTATGGGAAGCTAGTTTTTTGTCAGTGGGATTTTTCCGTCATCGTTGTTTAGAGAGTCGTGACGTTGTTTAAAACATGTTACCAGATCAGTGGCTTTCATTTCCTTTCCTTCTCTTTTTAGTTGATTGATATGCATTTTGCTCATTTGAGTGTGTGTTTTATATTTAAAGTCCAGTTACATCCGTTATGTCCGTGACGTCTTTGTGATGCTGTCATTTCAGATGTTTGCTGTTAAATTTCCCTTAGACCAGCACGCGCACACATGCAGACTCAATTTTGCCTTCAATTTTGTTATCCAGCTGCCATGTTTGCGTGTTTCCATTTGCCCACCTAGATTTAAATCTTATTTAAACCAAAGACAAATAACCCTCTGTGTACCTGCTTTGTCAGGATATCAGTTCAGGTCCTATTCATCTTAGCTTATTCAGATACAGACATCTCTCATAATGGCTCTAAGATGGCTGTTTCATCTGCAGCACCTTGTCTTATCACAATCTTTCCCCCTGAGGACTGCCTTTCGGGCCACTATGATGCTGTGTTGTCTATTTTATATATCTACAATTTTCTTAAAATGTAATTTAATGTATAATTATAAATGGATATTTTATATATTATAGAAATCTCATAAATATCTAATTAAAATTATTGGAATAATTTATAATATTTCCTATAGTTAAGAAAAAAAAAAAAAAAATAAATATATATATATAAGTAATTATGTTTGTGTGTGTGTTTTCTTCTGTGCCACAGAAAGTCATATTATTTAGGGTCTGTCATTAGGCTATTCTAAGCTGTTGATTCCAATTGATTTTGCTCTGTGCCAATGATCATCCAACTAATTTGACAGCCGTCCTTGTGCATGACGGAGCTTCTGATGGGTGTATTACTGACGCCACAGAACTAACACTCATTGCTGGTTATTCCAGCCCCTTCACTAAATGAATCCCATTTCCGCCTTTCACTACAGAAAAAGCTGAACACCGATTGGTTGGCTGAATCTTGATGCACATGAACGCAAACAGTGAAGTTGTTTGTATTCAAAAGATGACGCAAGTTGCAACAGATAACGGAAATGTTACAACACGCCATGTTATTTCTAATAAGTCAATATTATGGAGAACAATATAATGGATTTCTATCCATTAGTGGCATTTTGTGAGGCGATGTATGGGGAAACCTCCTTGTTTTTTTTATTTGTTTGTTTTTTTTAGCAAGTTGACTCTTGTTGCCCAGCCGAGTGTACGGGTCAGGGCCCAAGGTCTTTAACTTTGTTCTGAAGTATGTATTGGCCGCAGTCAGCTGCTGTTGTATTTTTAGTTAATTGTTGTTTGTACTGGGGTGTCTGACAGGCCAGCTGCTCTTTGTCTGTGCTCTTACGATTTGATGCAGTCTGAAGTATATTGCTGCTAAATCTCATTTTTATGCAGTTTATTGCTGCTCTCTGCTTGCCCGGGCACCTCTCCTGGAAATAAAACGATTGGAGAGAGAAAGAGAGAGCTGCAGAGACGACTGTGAGACTCTAGCGTTGTATATCTACGCATACAGCTACCTTTTTTCTTTACTTTGGTCATTTCCTTCATTGCTTTTTCCATTTCCTTTTCTGATTATCTTTCTCTTCTTTCCTTATTTTCATCTTTTATATCCTTTCCTCTCCCTATGTTTCTTTTACTTTTCCTCCTGTATTTCCTTCTGTTCTTTCCCTCCTTCTTTCATTTCCTTTCCTTACTCACTTGCCTTACTTTGCATCTTGCCCTTTCTTTATTTTCTTCCCTCCTTCCTTTCCTTTCTCGTTTACATTTCTTCCTTCCGTTTTTTCATTTTCATTTCCAATTTTCCAATTTACTTTCCTGAATTTCCCTGAACTTCCCTGAACCAGAAACTTCCATTCCTTCAGTAAACTTCCCTTTTTCCCATTTGTGACCTTCCTTTCTTACTTAATTTCCTTACTATATTTTTCCTACTTTAATTTCTTTACATATTTCCCTCTTTATTTTCTTTCCTTCATTTGCTATTTACTGTATTTCCTTTATTTTCTCTTGGAATTCCTTTGTTTGTTTTTTTTACTAATTTACCTTCATTCTTTTGCTCCCTTTTTATTTCTTATACTTGGTCTAACTCATTTCCTTTTGATTTTAAATTCAATGGTTGCAGAACTGTTTCTGTTACTGGAACAGTTTTGTTGTTGGGTTGATGAATAGTAGTTTGACGTATAAGTTGTGGACCTTCATTTGAAACCCCTTTTAAAGGATGAACAGTGTTTGACACATATTTGAAAGTTTCAGACTGGCCTCGTCAATTGAACAGTTCTCACTGGAGCATTAATTGCTTGCAGTCAGATTGGAGCCAGCCTCAAGTCTACCTTTCAGAGTCTATCGCTCATTGAAGCGAAATGTCACCTGTTGAATATAGAGTTGCTGCAGAGAGCGCTATAAAGCCATGAATCTTCTGAGAGTATCAAACAGCTGCCAATTGCATGGGAAGGGACATTTGAAACTCCACTTTTAAGTAACTGCCTCCGTTTAAGCTGAGAGAATGAAAATGACAAACAAAATGCCAGAGTGATAAGGACGCACTCTTGTTCCTCCCGCATGTTGGTTGGCCTTTGAGCGTTGATAGGAGAGACTTTTCATTTTCCCTTCCATCTTTCATTTGGTCATTCCCATTCTACCTTTCGTCCCGTGCGTGCGGGGGTTAAACCGGGGGCGGGTCCATGTAGATGAGGGGACAGATCCTGAGCGGCTGAATAACAATGAAGGCGCTAAAAACGGAACCGACTCGATAGACGTTAAAGAACGCTCTGGCCGCTGTGAACAATTGCAAATGAGAGGGATGAGAAGGGTCTTGTTTTTTGAATGTCCCCCGTCTCCATAACAACCTCCCTTTTGTGTGGCACTCTCTGAAAAGCCTCTTCCTATCACAAAAACGTAGCGGCAACATGAAAATTCAGCCCGTCCATGATGAGACGCGACTGTATTCATCCCAGCTTTGAACTAATGTGTGCAAATCAGAGTGTTTCCTGGAATAGGTTCATCAGAAAATGAGAAGCAATTAGTACAACTTGCTAAAACCACGGTTGAGGGTTTCTTCCAAGAAATAAAGGCTTATTTTGTTTTGCGCATACATTTGATTTGGAATCAGCTCATTTGTGAAAGGTTTTCATGGTATATTTAAAACATAATGTTTAGTGCAAATTGTCTTCCTCGAATTTTACATTTCGAGTCAGAACTGGATATGGTAGATTTTGTTCATTATAACCTAATGTCATTGAACTATGTGCAATGCAACGTTTTGTTCATTTGCATGGATCGGAGGGTGGGTGAAATGAAGAAGAGCCAGTGATTGAATTAGGCGAGTGTTAGAAAAGGGCAGTGTTGACGATATTCCACCTCCGCCATGAGTTATTATGCTTCATGTGACTCAAACCAGGCAAATTAATCTAAAACACATTAATCCACAGCAACACTTCCTGCTTAATTATCCTCACTTCCTGCCAGATTTGGCTGTCAGACATTTTTAAATTGAGTTTATATCAAGCTCTGAAATTTTTCAGTGTAATATTTCCATTGCTTAATTTTTTAATTTTGTCACTAATGGGATAATTGAGAATATTTTTTCACTATATCTGAGGTTATGTGAATCCTTGCATATTAACGCTGTGGGGGAAGAATCATAAAGAACCTTTTATAGATAAATGTGTGTATTAGTTTTGGACTTTGTAGACATTTGTTTTCAAAAATATTAATCATAGATTTCACTTTAGGTCATTCCAAAAATAACTTTCCTAATTAGTATTTTAATTAGTAAAAAAAAATCTAAACAACAATTTTAGTTTTCTTTTAAGCAAAAAAGGTAAAGATATTAACACTACTTTTCAGATAATTAATGTATGTATATGTATGTATGTATGCATGTATGTTTGTGGGATGTACTTCACAGAAAAAAATATGAATTCTTGATGGATGGATGATTGGATTTATGACACAAATTATCTGTATTTTTAGGAATAAATTAAACAAAATTGTGAAATCGATGCTTGTAAAAATGAACACATGGGATAAGAAAAATAAATCTCAATATTTTCTTTTAGATGCAACAAATACTTTACATGCACTTATAAAACAATTAAATTTGTTATTTGAGAAAACATGTTTTAAAATCTGACAGTCACTTCTGTTTCCACCAGATCCTTTTAAAAACACTCTGTCTGTCCACTTCAGCTGATCGATCTAAACCATCTGTTACTTTTTTCTTCTTCCTTTGGAATAAACTATTAATCGCTAGAGCTCTCCTATGCTCTGTGTGTGTGTGTGTTTGTGTGCCTGTGTGTGCGCACATGCCTTGCAGGGACTGCTACCCTATACCCTAACACTAATCTCTCCGACATGTGCCAGATGATTCGATTACTGACCATTGCTCTGACGGCTCTCACTGCATCTGACCACTGAACTCAGCCACTGTGTGCGAGGAAGATACAGGGCTGCGTTTCCCAAAAGCATCATAAGCTTAAGTACATCATAGACCCATTGAAACCAATGCTTACGATGCTTTTGGGAAACACAGCCCAGTTTGAGGAGTAGAACTGGCCAGTATGCTGTAGCCAAAAAAATCTTAACATAATGTTTGCTCTGAAATTTCTCAAAATTGTTTTTTTTTCTTTTTTTATCTGAGGAATCACAATTTTAGTTTGACATTACATTGTAATTAGGGGGCTAATTACACTTAAAATGTTCAATGTAAAAAGTAAAATACAAAACAATCTAATTAAAATGGTCTGTTTTCACAGATTTCTTTTTCTCTAAATAAGCCACATTACATGGAGAAAGGGATGTGTTGGCATTCTTAATCATAGTTATCCTATACTTTAAATATTACTTACAGAAATATATTTCTTTGTTGTAGCATGACTCTTTGGTTTGTGTTTTCTCTTTTTGCCAGCTGGTGGGAGTGAGTCTGGATGTGTTTGTCGATCTTAATTTCATTAGCTCACCTCTGTAGCTCAGCTCGTGGATAAAACTAACAGATTAAAAAACCCAAACCTTTAAGAGAAACAGGCTCTGAGGAGACAGAGTATACAAAAGCTCTGCTACACCTTTTTCTGGGATTCTTTGTGCATCTGAAGTTGCTGCTTCCATCCTTGATGTGTGTCATTCAATGAAACACCAATCATACCACATTACATATCCAGGGAGTTATTCCATAGTTGTTTGACGATGGATCTTTTTACCAAACACCTCATTCAATAAACAAAGGACCAAATAAACCTGCTGCTTCATTGTTGGTTCAGTTGATTTATCACATGATCACACTTGGCACGAGTGTTTGACTTGGAACGGTCTCGGTCATGCCTCTGAACTTTTGTGCATTTGATCTCCAGAGTTGGAAGCTCATCCAATCTTTTAGTTGACCGACCTTTAGTACTTTTATTGTGCAAGGAGATATTAAATTGATCAAAAGTTACAGTAAATGCTAAATACTCATAGTTTCCACAAAAATATTAAGCAGCAAAACTTATATAAAACTTTATAATATTATAATAATAAGGTTATAATAAGAAATGTGCAGCGTATTTGAAAGATTTCTGAAGGACTGGAGTAATGGCTGATGAAAATTCAGTTTTGCAGTCACAGGAACAAATTACGTTTTAAAAATTAGTGCTAGGCAACAATTAATCACATCCAAAATGCGTTTTTGGTTATATATCTGTATGTACTGTGTATATTTATTATGTATATATAAAGACACACACATACAGTAAATATTTTAAAAGTATTTACATATATTTATATTCATAAATATAATATAAAACATATATATATATCATATATCATATATAAACATAGCATATTTTTCTTAAATAAATACATTGCAGTTTTTGCAATTTTGATCAAGTAAATGCAGCCTTGGTGTCCATAAGTCTTCTGAATAGTCAAAATATATTTTTTAAGTACAAACTACAAAGAAATAAAAACTTTCCATGTTTTTCCCCCTGAATGTGTCTTAAGGGTAAAGCCGAGTGTATTGGGCATCATCATTATCGCCCGTGTTGCTTAAGTAAAGGATGAGAGTCTGTTCTGAAAAGGGTAGATTTATATAAGCCAGGTGACGAGAGAGGTGGGGGATGAAGGGAGTGGGAGGATGAATGAAATGGATAGCAGGAAAAATGGAGGTAGCGAGAGAAATGGAGAGTGGGAGGTTTGGCTGAACACACACAGTCGCTCCTCCAGCAACAGGTGTACACACAAGGCAACTGTCCATTCTGCACAATAGCTTCAATGGGCATCTGTCAACAATCACACATCTACCACCTACAAACACACACGCACTCGCTGACACCTGACAACTAGAAGAAAACTGCCATTTTGTTGTATGGAGTGTACTGGTGTGTGTAGTGTGTAAGGCTGATTTTGTGTGACGTTTTCTTTCTCTGAGCAGTTATTCATCCGTCTGTCTGTCTCTTTGAGTGCACAGTAAGATTTGATATCTGTGCGCATTTAGAGGCTGTGTTAGGGTGGCCAAGCATATTGCTGTGTGTTTTGTGTTGTGCATGTGTGTGAGAGAGAGGGAGAGAGACTTGCTCTCTTTGGAGGCATCAGAGAAAAACTAGAAAAGTAAATGAAAGAAAAACTTTGATACATTTTTGCTTGCCGCCTTCTCCTCGTCAGAGATGCTTTTGTAACGTAACGTTGTTATTCCTCAAAATATTGTAAAGATTTTTGTTGTTGTTGATTCAGCGTAAAGCTTTTAACATGTCAAATCAATATTTACTTACCCTCATGTTGTGCCAACTTCCATAGAATACAAAATTGAGTGTCACTAATATGTTATGTTTCGTTTACACATACATTTAATGTGTATGTATAGATGTTTCTGATAGAACTTGAATATTTTTAAAATCTTCATTGTCATGTAATTCTTTAGAAATTCTGATAGGTTGATTTGTTGCTTAAACAGTTGTTCTTGCTTAAAATATATATATATATGTAATTATTTATTATAATTTTTTTTGTTTGTAGAAACAGTGATTTTTTTTTTCTCCAGAATTCCTTTTAAGAATATAAAGTTATTTTGTTTGCTTAATGAACTAGATTCATTTGAATTTTTTGAAACAATGTAAAAGTCTTTAGTGTTACTTTTACTTAATCAGTGCTCCATTGCTAAAATAAAAGTACTAATTTCTCTGAAAAAATGTGTTGCTAATTTGTTAAAAAAATATTGCTAGGCAACATCAAATATTAACTACATGTATAGTTTCTGAAAACATAACTCTTGTGCATGATTTGTGTGGAGTACTTACATGCTGCTTTTATTCCATATTGTATTAAACAGTACATTATTCACAATATGTGTGTGTGTGTGTATGTGTATATATATATATATATATATATATTTCACAGAAGTAAGCCGTATGTGATTGGCGTGACATGTTGGTGAGTACACAATGATGAGGTTGCATTTTTATTGTGATTCTATTGAATGTGTGTACTGGTATGTAAGTGTTGTGTTTTAATTCTGACATTTATGCTTTAATCGATAGAACTGACCTGAAAATGTCCCACAGGGCCCCTGTGTTTGTTTGTTGTTGAAAAGCTGTTCTATATTTCCCTGATACTTGATGTGAGCCTTGTGGTGATGAGGTGAGACGGACAACAAATTGACACATGGACAGCGTCCTCACGTAGCAGTCAGAGTTGCAGCAGTCCGTTTACCTGCACTCAACACATGCAGACACACAGTAACGCACACAATGAGTGTGTGAGTGCTCCTCCTGCTGTGCCTTTCCATGGTTGTGTAATTACCCCTTAGCCACTGCTCAGCTACAGAAATCGCCTGTAATTGCCGCTCAATGTCGCCGTTTGGTTCCTGTGTCAGACAAATCTTTCTTTTCTCTTTCACTTCTTCTCTCTCTGTCTTTGAACCTTGTCATTTTGTCTTTCTAAAAGTGGGAAAACAAAGTTGCATGTTAATTGCAGGTGTCTCTTTAACCCTGTGCTAGTTATTTTTATTTTTGGTTTAAAGAAAATCCTGTTTTTTCTACTGTGATTCCACTTCATTGCGATTAAGTCTGATTGTAGCGCTTCTGTGGTTATATTGTTTTATGTAGATAACTTGACTAAATATGCAAGTCCAACCAGTTTTGATGTTGAGATTCAACATTTTCCTACCAGAAGACTTTGATCTGAATGTTTGAAAGTAATTTTTAGTGTTTGTTAAGGTTGATATCAGATAAAAGCCTTCTCTAGATCACAGCCCTTGCAAACAATGGTGTCTTGTTTTCTATTTTGTCGTATTTGTTTCAGTAATCTTAACTCATTAAATCCAGAACATTATTTTTGGATTCTTCATACATGCTTTGTTTTGCACGCTTTCATTTTCTTTCTCTATCTTGTACAGGTTGCTATAAATTATCATGCCGGTAAAAGACCATCAGTGTCCTTAAAAAAAGCCTGGAGCTTTTGTTTTTCTCCCACGAACCCTCTCTGACATGTGTAAAGGGTGGGATCAGGTTGTGTCCTGAGGGAGGAAATGTTCAGAATTAATCATCTCTGTGGAGAGTTTAACAGCAGCCCTTCAGTCATTAAGATTTATGTTCCTGTGTATTTTGTCTGTTATAAACAAACTTATCTTCAGCATCTCAGCTAAGCTGACATGTATGCAAATAGTATTGGAACAAGTGTTCTCTCCTTGTCTCATTTTATACTCACTCCTATGGCTACCAAAAGATGCCCTCCTTCAATTGTAGTGCAATTGATTAAGTAAAAAATATGCTTCAAAATTATGTTTGCGTGGCCATTTTAAACAGTAAATATTCAAATAAAACATTCAATGTTTTTATTTTTAATCAGTGGTACAATGGATACAGAAACATAAGATATCAATGTTAAATAGATTTATTGTTCACACAGACCGACAGACAGACAGACAGATATATATATTTGAAGTTGAAACAATCCATTTTGTCTCCTCGTAAGTTGCCTTCTAAGAACTTTCAGTGGTTTTTTGAATGTTACAATAGACAGTTAGTCATTGGTCAAAACTGGGCAAGTCAGTCTTCCGCTTGCCAGCTTGAGTAGATTGTCTGTTTTTTCATCCCATGTTTAACTCAATCAGTGCCCTTCTCAAGGGTTATAACAAATGACAGCAGCAAAATTACAGTCATCCATCTCGGCAGCGTAGATCTGCATCCTGTCTTTTCTTGCCCACCCCCAGCACCAACGATGGAGAGAAAGAACACGGGAGACACAGAGGACATATCGTGGAAAGATCAATGAAAAACAATCATACTGGTGTTTGTGCAACCATTATACAGTCCAGATCATCATTCTTGCTTCTTGGTGGTTGTAGTGGAATCTTTTCACACTTTGGCACACTAACTTGCTCCTTATGTACCTGCTGTCGTATGGCACCCCGAGGTGCAGGTGGACCTGCAGATGGATTTTTTTTTTTGTGCAGGCTTTGTGATGCAGCCAGCCTGAAACAGCAGCTGCTACTCCATGGCACGTTTGCAGTGAAATTAGCAGTAATTGCAGACCTCCTTTTCTTCGTTTTAGAGAGCATTGTTTTATCACCATGAAAATTGTTAGATGTGATGGGAAGAGAAAGCTTTCTATAGAAAGTGAAGGCTGTCTTGTTCACATCATAATGTAGGTTGTCCGCCCTAATTATAAACTGCCGTTGCTGTCGAAAGATAAGCTTTAAAAAACACTGTCTTTTGGCTTAACCGCTAGCGTTCTCCTCAACCAGTAACAAAAGCTTCTCCTAACTTCTCCTTTCCTATCCAGTCCCACTTGTTGATCTTATGGCTCAAAGTAATGTATGCCAGAACAACACCTGTTATAAAAAAGATGTTACAGTTTACAAAGCTACTTGGAATATAATTATAATTGTGAATCCCAAGTTTCTTCAAGTACACAACCTTTTCATTAATATTATTCGCAAATCTGATATTGTTTCTCTTTGTCTGTTGCAGACTGAGGTGATCAAAGGACCATCTGGGAGCGTCGGAATGACGTTTAGGCATGTCCCAGCCAGTGATGGTGACACGGTGCATGTGAGCATCGAGACTGTCACCCCAAACTCCCCAGCTGCCCTGGCAGACTTACAGAGAGGAGATCGCCTCATTGCTATTGGAGGTTAGAGATTACATATAATTACTTTTACTATTCAAACTGAATGTTCAATTGATGCCTAAATTTGGAAGATTTTATAATATATTTGCAAAGCTTCAAGTGTTCTTCATTTGTCTGTTTGCACAGGAGTCAAAGTGACATCCTCTGTTCAAGTGCCGAAGCTGCTAAAACAAGCTGGAGAGAGAGTAATAGTCTTGTATGAGAGGCCAGTCCGGCACCAGGTGCTTACTGTGGGCTTGGGGACACTCCAAGAAACCCTAGGCCCAATGGAGGAGCCCAGCTATCTTCATCAGCCTGGGGGCTACGAGGAGGACCCAGCTCCAATAACCACCATGGACATATCTGAAAACAGAGATAATGACTCTGAGTTTGAGGAGCTAATCGTCGAGTCTAAATCAACTGCAGCTCCAGTCACTGTTGACACTAAGGAGGATTTCCTGCTGTCTGTAAACCAAAGTCCCAAAAAAACTGTGGCCAACTTGGCCAAGCCCCTTGGTTCCATCTCGCCAATTCTCAATCGTAGACTGAACCTTCAGTCCCCTCTCAAACCCCAGCCCAAAGAATCACCAAAGGCGCCAACTCTCAAGGCTGCTGAACCTTCTGAACCACCACAGAGACCAACAGTGCCCCCTCCTCCACCACCTGCACGCCCTCCTGTCCCTCCCAGGCCTCATATAAAAGTCACATCTGCCTCCTCGGAAACCCAAAGCCTGGTCGAAGGTAACGAACCTGCAGTAGAAAAAAGTCCAGAGAAAACGCAACCCACTCCTGCCAATGGTGACAAACCAGTAGAGAAAATCACTGTTAGGTCACCAGAGCCGAAGCCTGTGAGCAAGCACCCAGAGCCTGCAGAGGACATCCCAAACATTCCAGCCACAAACAAGCAAGATTTAGCCAAAGACAAGATATCCGAGAGCTCCTCAAACACTAGGGACAGTGTCGATGAGCAGGGTCTCTGGGAATCATCTGAAACCATGTACCGCAGCAGAGCTGCGCGCTGGAACAAAGCCTCTGTGATCCTTGAGGTGGAAAGTCACCACAAATTCCTTAATGTAGCACTTTGGTGCAAAGACCCCTTCAAGCTCGGTAGTCTCTTGTGCTTGGGGCACATCAGCTTGCGCTTGGAACACATAGCACTGGAATGCTTAGCTACATCATCTGCTGAATATCAGAGTACTTTCCGTCTATGTGCTCCCGAACCAAGGGCCAGCGTCAGCCGTACTGCTTTGCGCAGCTTGAGCACTCATAAAGGTTTCAACGAGAAACTCTGCTATGGTGATGTCACACTCAACTTCACTTACCTTGCAGACGGGGAGTCAGACCTCTCCAGTGGACTGGTAGAACATGAGCGAGAAGGGAGTCTACAGGAAGAAGACTTAAAAGACCGGGAAAAGGAACGGGAGCAGGTACTCATGGTAACCCGGGATGAACCGAGTTACAGTGGCATGCAGATTGGAGAGATGCGGCACAATTTTCAAGACACTCAATTCCAGAATCCCACTTGGTGTGAATATTGCAAGAAGAAGGTGTGGACCAAGGCTGCCTCACAGTGCATGACCTGTTCTTACGTCTGTCACAAGAAGTGTCAGGAGAAGTGTCTAACAGAGCATCCTTACTGCGTTGCCGCCTCAGTCCGGCGTGGGGCGGATCCTGAGGCCAAGTCTACCATCAATCGGGCAACTACTGGCCTTACACGTCACATTATCAACACTAGCTCTCGACTCCTCAATTTGAGGCAGGTGCCCAAAGCCAGACTTGCAGAACAGGTTGCAGAAATGGGACCAGGGGTGGTGGAACCTTCTCCGAAACACACACCTAACACTTCTGACAATGAGAGCAGTGACACAGAGACCTATGCTGGGGCCAGTCCTTCCAAGCAGCCACCTGGAAGCGGTGGCTCCAAACTGGTTCGCAAGGAAGGTGGGCTGGACGACAGCGTCTTTATCGCCGTCAAAGAGATTGGTCGAGATCTTTACCGTGGCCTACCGACAGATGAGCGTTCACAGAAACTAGAGTTTATGTTGGACAAGTTGCAGCAGGAGATTGACCAGGAGCTGGAGCATAACAACACTTTGAGTGCGGAAGAGCGGGAGACGATTGACTCTCGACGCAAGGCCCTCATCACAGCAGCTCTGGCCAAGTCCGGTGAACGACTCCAAGCTTTGACTCTGCTCATGATTCACTATCGAGCTGGCATCGAAGACCTAGAGTCTGTAGAAAGCACCTCACCATCTGAACAGCATGGCTTTCCGAAGGCCAAAGCTGAGGCTCTGGAGGAGGCACTGATGGGCACAGAAGTGTACGACAGTGACATTTGCAGTCCTGTTGATGTTCAGATGCTGGATGAGATTACAGAGGAGCAGATCTGTGTGGAGGCATTACAGTAAAGATGACAGGAGGCATCAGGGGCTTGGGATTCAAGAACAAAGACTTTTTCTCACGTTTGTCTTGGTTGACCTGTGGGTGTTCCACGGGTGAATGTGAGGTTTGCAAAAGTATTCCTAAAGATCACTGCAATGTACTGTCAATTGAGGAATTTTGCGAGAGTGTCAGTAGTTTACCAGTTTTTCTTTTGTTTGTTTTTTTTACATTTTAATTTTTTAATAAATATTTTTCCCCATCTTTAGTCCTTAGTTACTGTTTTAGAGGACAGAACCATATGTAGACTTTCAGCAGTATTAAATGAAATATACAGAATGAGTTCCCATGATCAAACCAAGTTTTACCTGCCTTACCTGAAAGGTGCAGTCTATTTTTTTAAGCATAACAAGCTTCAAAAGGGAGAGTTGGTGTGAACCAAGATGAGCTTGAATATGTATTTTTATTTTAACTTGTATTGGTAGAGACTGAATTATGTACATGTGTACTGTTAGTGATGTTCATGGTTGGAAATAACACCTTGTTCATTGTGTAATGAGCTTCAAGCCCCTCTGCCTTACACTGTATCCACTACAAAATGTAGGATTATATCCTGAACAGCAGTCCATAGAAATTATGCCATTCCTAACCAATATTTTCCTCTCTGATAAGCACCTTTTTGTGTTACTTTACAGTTGTTACTAATTTTAAAGCATAATTTCTTTATTCTTTTATGTTAATTTAGTTATTTTTAGAATATTTAATGCTGAACTGAGAGGGAATCCTCATAGGACAGATAATTCTGATGTTATTATAATACCGGGGACCATTCTTTGTCTAATTTATATTGGTCACAAAGCCATTGTGACTTTTTTTTCTTTTGAGGGAGGGATATTTATATTGCATATGTATGTTTCATAATATGTTTCCAATAATTCTCACTTATCTCATACATAATCTCACAATTACTTTGCTTTGAGCCTTCTAAAATGGTGGTCGATTTTTCTCAAACCAATTTGGATACCTTTTATCCACCATCATTGGTCCTGGTAAATGGTTATGTTTGTGTGAATGTGTCAGCCTGTTCTTTGTTGGTTTGGAATGTGTAATTTTATTATAAAGCAAGCAAATTTTCATTACGTCTCACATTTGTGTGTTTGGGCATGATTTGTTGCCATTGTTAATTTTACTAATGAATGTATCTCCCAAATTACTCACTTTCCATTCATTATTCTGTTCACTTCTCAACACATCATCTCTCAAAGTATAAAACATCATTAAAACTTTCTTTTGTCAATGCATACAGTATTCCTTAATTCCCAAAGCTACTGTGTAAGTTCATGAACAGTCTGTAACCTGTCTACTGGGCTCGGAGAATGTGTTGTGACCTGTCTGTGTATTGCTGGTTAGTTTTTGTTTATTTCATTTACTTTAAATGAACTTGGAGTATGATTCTTTTTGCTGTTGCTTCATGTGGTTTGCACAATAACTACTGTAATTGGCTATATGCATTACTGATTTTAAGATTTTTAGTAAAAACAAACAAGGCCTTTTGGTGGCGAGGACAGAACTAGGGGTGACCAGCTCCCAAAGAGCCACAGTTCCTCCAACTTTGATTAAAAACTGACCTGCCTGTAGCTTTCTAGTAACCCTTAGACCTTGATTAGCTTGTTCAGGTGAGTTTGATTAAAGTCGGAGCGAAACTCTTCAGTGGCTCTCCAGGATTAAAGTCCTAGTACTGTCCTCGTTCAACAAACCTGTGTTAACAGTCGTGCTGTCCTTGTTAACATTTCTGCTGCTATATCATCTATTTAATGGGCCCAGGACATGATTTTTAAGGTTGGGTCCCCTCACCCTGGCCCAATGAGTATGTATCACTGTAGAGAAGTGGACCCCCCTCATTACAGGGACAACATTATTCTCTATTCAGCTGGTGTAAAATTAAGTTGTTTTTGCTTGTGCAATATTTGCATAAGAAGTTCATTACCACTCAAAACAGAAAGGAATTTTTCCTTTTTCACTTAAAGGAATAACTTAAATGGTAAACTTCTTTTTTTTTTTTTTCTGGCTTCTTGTCTAGTAGCTTTTGCTGTAATCCTGTGCTTCTCAAATACAATGCCACCATCATATGCTCTCAAAATATTTCTCCAATTATCTCTATAACAATAAGAAAAAAATAACAAGTATGAAACATCACATCCTCTTTGGCAAATTGTGGTTAAGCTTTTCTGGGAAAGCTGTTCTTATTGGAAGCTGTGTCATGTTTAAAGCGCTATTGTAAATAGCCTAGTAAGTAGTAGGTGACTTTCAACCCTGTTCTTTCTCCCTCGACTATATAATGCTCAACATGTGGGTTCATCCTTTCTTTTTATGTTGTTGTTGTTTTTGCTTCATGTAAATATGATTTTGTTCTTTTTTTGTGGGTTTTATTTATGGTGGAGGGCATCTTCCGACAAAGTGCACAGCTTTTAAACTTGCTGCAAGATCTTTACGCACTGACATATCATATTTGCTTATGCACTTGAGATAAATAAATTATTAGAAATGAAAAAAGTTCCTCTGTAATTTTTACACCTTCCCGTTCACACTGCTCTGCTGTAGGCTTGGTATTTCATTTATGACCCACGAAACAAGACAAAATGATTTATTTTCACTATAACCCCTTGTGCTCTCAATCCTGTGTTGGAAAGGTAGCACAGTGGAATGAAAAATGTGAATGACTCCTTACATTTCGTGGGTTAAACTCTATGGACAATCACTTCTGAAAACCCTGCTAGCAGTACCAGGATTATCAAAAACCAAATGTTCATAACATTAGCCATTAATAAGACATTGGGAGCAGGTGGCATTTCGTTAGCAGTGAACACGTTAACAAGATTGCCACGCTGCAGAATCAATAACAGGAAATAACACTCTTAAACCTTGGTCCAATTGAGTAAAGCAAAGCACATTTTTAAATCAATAGAACATATTAAAGTTCGATTTGATTGGATATTCATTGGATAATACAGTCTTGAATTGTCTGGTTCTCTTTTCATACCAGTACTAAAATGATTTATCAATCATGTAAAGTCTGTTGTGTTTGCAAGATGATGAAGATCATTGGTGAGAAACAAGCATTATGTCTTTTTAAACATTTATTTTCTATTCCGGTTACACACACACATTACCTTCAGAGCTCTGAAGCTGATGTAAAACCTAACCACCAGACCAAACACTGGATATAAATCCATCAACTCAACCTCCTAGCTGATATAGTTTAAACACAAACAAGACATACCAGTCTGAAGGCACACACTGACATTGGCACATACACTAATTTCTGATAAAACAATTTAAAAAGAAATTACATAATACTCTTGACCCTTACAGGGTAAACGGGTTAAAAAAACAACATTGAGGTTAAAGGACACTGCTGCAACTCAAACACTGGCAGCACATTTACCAATCCTATTACAGTTTGCATTTTGAAAAAAATCAGAGCTTGTTTTAGATCATAGTGTTGTTAGATCAATTATGTCTGCTGACTCGCGCACATTTGTTCTGTCCACAACTGCAGTTATGATAACAGACTGGGAGCAGGGCACCGTTCCTCACATCCAACACAAACATCCTTCAGTTGTGCAGATACTTAAAGCTGAGCTAACAAGATTTTTCTCAGAGGCTAGTTCTGGTCGCAACAGTTGCGTTAAACTGATTGTAGCTCGAGAGGAAATCATCTATGACTTTATTTTCCTGGATGTATCCCTCAGTACAACAATGCCAAGAAAATCAAGCTATATTACTAAACTGCTTTACCTGTACTAGTCAGATTAAACTCCACAACTGATCATTTCAGCTCATATTAAAATGCCTGATATAATCTACTTGATAAACAAAAGACGGGAATTATACATGTTTTATTAATATTAGATTAAGCTGTCATTTAGCATATGAAGAATACGGTCCATGGTACAATAATTCTGTTTCTCAAAAACACATTTACAGCTACGCTTGCCATTAAATGGTGTTTGCAACAGGTTGTCTGATTTTAAGGCATAGAATGCATCTTTATTTAATAATAATACAAATAAATAAATAAAAAGACCTGCACAGACCTCTGACTGGATAATTAAGCTCACTGCTTAAATAAATATTTATAGTCTTGATAAAACCCCAGTAATTTCATATATGGCTTTAAGATTTCAGGAGCTCAATTTAAGGCCATGCTTCACTTCACAGCCGGTTCAGTTCTCAAAAAGAAGATCAATAACACATTTGCTAGAAGCCAAAAAAGAGAAACATGGGAAAGAGCAGTATCGAGGCGTTCTTTACAAATGAACGTATTAGCATTCCAGCACATTCAAAGGACTTACTAAAATATATAAATATATATATATATACTATATACACTTTAAAAGCAAAATATAATCTAAAGTACCTAAAGTATCTGGATGCTTTACAGCAATAATTTACTAACTAAACTGAAACAGTTTGTCACCATATGTGATCAAAATTTAGCTGTGGCTCATCTTCGATAGTACAGTACATCATTTTTAGCGGACATCACGCAAGTCACACAAACAAAACGTGTCAGGAGGAATTGTTGACATTCTGCTTGATTATCTGATGCTGTCAGACCTTTTGTTTTTCAAAAGTCTCCTCTCAAAAGCCTAAATGAGAACAACAGCAATGGAATCATATAATGTACCAGATTTAAAGAAATCGATCCCAAGAGTAAAAATTCAAGTTTCAATTGACCTAAAATTCAGCTGTTCTCTATAATAGTTTGAACTGATTATGATACGTATAGCGACATTTTAAGGCCCATTTCAAGGTGAGTTCTGACTCAAATACAATGACATTTACGTCTATGAAAAGACTTTAACAGGACCGATAGATACATATATGAGACCACACTTTCCTACCACCACAGACAAACAATAAATATCCAGTCCATTAAGTCATACTGAATGAATCTGATCAACCACCCTGTCTGATTTTCGAATGAGAAAAAATTAATATTGTTACGCTGAGTCAAATTGTAGTTAATGTTTTCCTTTTATCCTCACTCAAATCCCGCGTTTCGAATCACACACAAATATTATCCAAATCGATAAGGCTGTTGGTTAGATATTTCACCTCCCCCACATTGAGAACGAACAGCAACGAGAACAACTTTGGTTTGCTTCAGAAGAACATGACCATCACAATCACAGGACAGTGTGGGACAGATATGGGACATTCTCACCAATTAGCATTGTGGTTTTCTTTAAAGTCTGTTGTTTTCCTCTTTCGTACAACAAAATAGATACTCTGGGTGACATACATGGCAGAGGGCTTTGATGAGGCTTATTCAGGGCTCTCGGGATCAAAATCGTCACCCATTTGGTAGCTGGAGCCCTGGGTGGAGTAGGAACGGGTCTTCATTGAGCAGTTAGAGTCCATCAGAATGGCCTGAGAAAGAAAGATAAGAAACCATCATTAGTGTACAGGACACTTTACAGCTGTTACATTTATCTAGGGTGATGTCATATACAAACCACATCAAAGCAAATATACTGTGTGTTTACATAGACTCAGCATTTACACATCAATTATGTACTGTTTGCAGGAAACAATGTAGCACACAATCTGATGTTGATTATCAATTTGTTGCACAAAAGATCGTGCAAAGATTGACGTGAAAGAACAGCAGTGTACAGATGGAACGGAAGAAAATGTTTGGAACATCATTCTGGAATCACAAATTCTTATTTATATAATGCGACATTTTGGAAAAGTTTCATCTTCAATGCTAATAATCCTCTGTAGACGTGCAGTTATGAAAGACCAGACAAACAATAATATCATTAAGGATTCGATTCATTTATTAAATTAAACAAAATACAACTGTAACCTGTTAAATTGACAAATAGATATATTTTTAAATAAATAAAATATTATAGTAAAACTAGATTTATTTATTACCAAAATAAATTAAATAAATTATTATATTTATAAAACAATCCTTTTGAAATGTTCAAATAAATTAATTCTGAATAAAATAAATAAATGATACCTCATTTAAATGTTTATAATGTTAGCTATCTTTGTAATAATTTTTTTTGGACTCTTTTCTAGTCTTCTTATTTGTCAATATGTGTTTTTATTATTAGTTTATTTTTTTGTATTAAGTAATTGCCTTGGCTACCTCTATTGACAGAAACCTTTACTGCAGAAAAGGACAAACAAAGAGTAAAGTATTTAATAAGAGGTCTAAATTGTCTCCATTAGTGATAAGATTTCACACCCAATGGAAGCATGAGTGACATCATCAGTTATGGGCGGAGCTGAGCTCACTAGCAGAGAGACGTTGGGTTTAGTGCTCTGTGATTGATTGAGGCTTTGATAAAGATGTACAGATCTGGCTTGTGTGTGTGTGTGTGTGTGTGTGTGTGTGTGTGCATGTTAGTGCTCTTCAGAAACAGTGTAGTGTTCCTCTTGAGAAAGAAAGACCGTGATGCTTGGCTTTGATCATGCAGCATTTGAGGGCAAATGCACGAGTCTGTTCAGATCAACATCACTCTTTGATCTTAGCTTAAGGGCATCCTGCGCAGTTTTTATTTGTAGCTATTATGTAACATAATTTCCTACTGCAGTCATATTCTATCATGTCAGTGACTTGAAGCTAGAGATTAAATCAAAATGAACGCACGAGAGAATTGCAGGTGGACATATGGTTATTATTGGAATAAAAAAATGAAAATAATGAAGAGAATATGGAGTCAGGATACATCCTTCTTTCATTTTGGACCAAAGTGCATATGCATAAAATGTATAAAATCAAGTCCCTACAATTCTTCTTATTTAATATCCATGGAAATGGTCACACTTTATGAGTGAAACAGATTTCAGATGAAAATTACTTGGAATTGTAAATATATGGAGCTGTAACACTGCATTAATACTCGTGTTTGAGAGTGAGTAGACTGGTGTGAATGTAATGTATGTTGAATTGATGGATGCAGTGTTGTGGGGTCTGACCATCTTTTCTTCGTTGGCGGGAGGATTTCGTAGGAAGAAACAGAGAGGAGCAAACAGGATGTCTACCACACCAATGATGGTCATGAGCCAGGGGAAGCCGATGCTCCTCGCGATCGCCCCGCCTGCTGACG
Source organism: Enteromius mattozi (assembly GCA_032359235.1). NCBI lineage: Eukaryota > Metazoa > Chordata > Actinopteri > Cypriniformes > Cyprinidae > Enteromius > Enteromius mattozi. Next base: position 38,686 of record JAUMHE010065606.1, read on the forward strand.
GACCTACACAACACACACACCAGTGTTAAATGCTACTGTTGAATGTTAAACTCCCAAAGAAATTCAAATTAATACCAGAATTGGAAAACTTACCAAAAGCGAAGCCCATGCAGAAGGCGACATCAGCAATGGCGTACACACTACCGTACACAGATACGTGCCTCAGATCTACGAGGTAACCCATGATAGGCATCATGGAGGAGTCCACCATACCTGCAGGCCACAAAATATGCACTGTTTCAGAAAGCGGGCCTGCCACTAATGAAAATACTTTCATTTTCATCACAAATTAAATAGTATTATCAGAACAACAATTTTTTGTTTAATTTCAGGTTTAAATGATTTATTTGAAAGGAGGAGCACCTCTACAGTAAGTAGTTATATCACAGTAAGTCCACACTAAATTGAATCTGTGATGTTTAAATTGTAAGTGATGAACTTTACACTATTATTGAACTAAACTGAATCAGCTCGACTTGACATTAGTACAATAATAATTTAGGTTAACTTCTAATACAGATAAAGAAGAAAAGCTCACCTATTGCAAATCCAACTCCAAAGTTTGGCACAATGAGTCCATATATGTCTTTTGCAAGAGGCACCTGTTGGACAGTTAAAAGCACGCAATACAGGAAGCTGCTGCATACATATCTTATTAATTATAATTGATTATGTGAAAACATAACAGAACAGAACACTGTTTTTGTTCCTTTTTATAACCTTTAAAACCCTGATTGTTTTTTCCATAAGAAAAAATCCAAATGTGTACTTGACTCTCATGTGAACTTGTTTTCCAGTCTAATCTGATAATCATCTATAAGAGAACAGACTGTCTTCCTGCTAAGCAGGATACATTCAGGGCAAAGAGAGTCAGAGCTATAATTTCTAAATAAACTTTCTTTCCAACCCTCAACTGCACTAGTGGGCAACGAAATATCTTATGCCTCTGTGAGCCACAGCAGCAAAGAAATGACAGAAAAATGTGTTTAAATATTTATAGGTATGGTGTGCTCTCTGAGAGAAGTTAATCTCTAGCAGGGATTTGGTCTAAAAGAACTTACACAGAGAATGCTGATTCCAACCAGAAGCATCCCTATAAGTGAGCATAGCCATCTACAGAGAGAGAGAGAGAGAGAAAAATTGAAGATGAGGCCAACAAATGTCTGCTGTTCTGAACCAGAGGTTGCTGGGAACTAAGACATTCAGTAATAAACCTAGGTCATAAAGCTCAAACAACAGCACCAGTCCTAATAGAGATGCAAGAAGTGCTTGAAATGTCACAGTTTAAATATATCAGCCCTGCTGAGTTTTTCCACTGAAGATTCAAATGCTTCACCAGACGCACATGCCTGTCTTTTTTTAGAAACATCTCCAGGCATTAGAATGTCATATTAGTCCAAAATGAACACCAAGTTTGGCCTGAAACTGTACCATAATACATTGTCGACAAATTAAATCGTATATAATTTTGACACTATATGGCTCATGAAAGTGAGCTTTTTTGGGTCAGTATGATTTTATTTTTGAATTAACCTTATCTTTCATTCAGCAAGGTTGGACTAAATCGATAGTATCAAAAGTGATAGTAGAGACATTTTATAATATACCGGAAGATTTCTATTTTACATAAATAAAACTTTCTATTCAAAGAATCCCAGGAAACAAAGATCAGGTCTACACCAAAATATTCAGCAGCAAACTGCTTTTTTTTCAGCATTAATAAAAATGTTACTTAAGCAGCAAATTCGCATATTAGAATGATTTCTATATAATAAATCATTTTTAAAAATACAGTAAGAAAAATTTATAGCCAATAATATTCTCAATTCAGTTGACATTTGCATGTGTGACTGTTGATTTTGGACCCTGCAGACATAACATATTCTAAAAATGGGAAACATATTCCTCTTATAAGAGCTTATAGTTAATTAAAAGTAGTATGTTTTTTAAAAACACCAAATAAACAGCATGCTGCTGAGACTGATTTTTAAAAACACAATTACAAAACCTGGCGACAGAAGCTCATTTAGAGCTGTTTCAAAACAGAGGAAGCTGATAGCGAAGCGGAGGAAGATAAGGCAAGAGAAGTAGGAAAAAAAACACATTAATTTCCCTCTCCTACCTCCCCATTTTGTGAGCCAAAACGGCAAAGATGTTGGTCCCTATTAGATATGAGATGCTGGCTGGCAAGAACGCAACCCCTAAAAGGAGAGAAGAGAGAGAGAGAGAGAAAGAGGGGAGAGCTCAGATAAGACGACACAATATCAGTTTGATCTCAAAGCTGCTGTTCGCCTCACAGACGCTGTTATGAAGCTGCTTCTCTCATTCTCCCGCTCCTTCTCTTTCATTAGCTCTCTTGCTTTCCTTTGCCTGCCAATGACACCTCAATATCCTGCCAGACCAAAGACACTCCCTTTCCCGCCCTCACTCTCCCTGTTTCTCTGCTTTCCTGTTCTCTTTATTATCTGTCAAAGCTTTGTAAACAGCAGGAAAACTGTGAAGAAACCCAGAAGAAATGGTTTCAATTTTACAGTCTGGAGTGAAATAATTTTAAAACTATTTTACTACTACTGTAAATTTACCACATTTTTAAACAAAAAGATAGTTATTTTCTTCTTAAAATGCTCATAAAACTTAATTCTCATTATAATAAAAGAAATTCATTTTCATTACTGCAGTGCAAAAAAAGTCTCATTCTCATTATTATAATAAAGAAAATCATCCAGTTCATTTCATAGTAATTAAAATCAACATTACGTTCAGTAAAACAAATACTAATATTAAGTTTACTTAAAATTTAAATCATAACATTTTTATATTTTGGCAATTTCAGAACTAAGCTTCATAAGGGAACTTCAGGGGGTTGTGAGTTGATGAAAAGCTAATAATAGATGAATTAAATAAAAAAAAGGTGAAAATGTAAATAAATAAATAATACTATTAAAATAAATAATATATTTCTTGCTATTGCTAAATAGTTTTTTTGTTCTTTTAATTTTAATTTTTTTAAAATTCTTTAGCTTGTGTCCCTAAAGTAGGATGAAAATACTAATAAATAAAACATACTTTTGGCTTTATTTGCTGTTTCTTTCACTTCGTCCATACTTGTTCATTGTAATGGTCCATAATAAATTCATTGTAATTTTGTCTATCTTGCCCACAATAACCATTTCTCTGGAAAGACGGGAACTGAAGAAATGTGTAAGTGTGCACATTAACAAGAAGTGCTTTCTCCAACCTAGCTGCCATTTCCTGGGACACATAGTCTCCATCATCCAGATGGGCAGAGCTGGCTCCAGCATAGCAATGGCCATGTTAGCAAAACAAATAGAACCTGAAAAAGAAAATGAGGAGAGTAAGTGGATTCATCCTCTGAAGAATTCTGTCTTTCTGTCCATCTCTCCCCCTCCCTCAACGCCCATTCTTTTCCTTTCTCAGATATAATAAACAGCATCATCTTGCCCCTGCACTCAGGCCAGTGTAATTGGAGAGGAGGGGAGGCAGAGACAAACACAGATGTGTTTCTTGACCACTTCACTCCCCTCTCTCTTTCTCACATATACACACACTTGACACTTCCTTATCCTGATGACAGATGACCCTCTTAAATGTGTCACACCCTCTAAAGCACATCTAATGCCACACATAATTGACTAAATCATTGGTTTCCTTCTTTACATGTAATCAAAAACACACAATAAAGAATACCTTTAAAAAAAAGGCACTTTTATTTTTGATAAAACAGAGGGAATGAACGGTTCATTTGTATTAACTGGACTGACCTGCTGCGATGAGGATGTATGGATCCTTCATGAGGGCAATTATTGAAGATCCTTTTTGGCTCTGGAAAAAAATTTAAACATAAGTCCATTAATATCAGCGTATTTGTAATTGTACAAATTTACCCTTTACATCAGTGCTACAGTGGGAAAACAACAATAATGAGGCCCTTGCCAGAAATATACTGAAGAAAAAAAAATAAAACGAATAATTTAAGTCTAAATATAGACAAAATCTCCACATATATATATGTCCGCTATAATGGGAAGGAAAGTGTAATGATATTTTAAAAAATGACCTTTTATGCAATGTAACACAGCTCTAAGTGAATGAAAACATCCTGCAAAGATTTAAATCTGAAAGTGCACCACCATGCATAAAGTTTCTCAAAAGAAAAAGTCGACTCTGAATCATTGAAATTAAAAGCTGGGGACCACTGCTTTAAATGAAATCGTTTGGAAAAATGAATCGTTGAAGAAAGGAGTCATTGAGCAATTAAATGTAAATGTATATTATAAGAAAATAAAAGTGTTTTTGACCTTGCATGCATGTCAACCTGTTGTTTGGGACTCCCAAAACCAAAATATGACCTTTTCATATCCTATAATAGGGGAACTTTAAAAGAAATGATCAATAGATTTTTGCTCTATCTAAAGTGAATAACACAATTTCTGGAATGTTTTCTTAATTAAAGCCAAATTTTACATTTACTTTATTTATCAGGATACACTAAGAGAGACATTTATTTATTTATTTATTTGATTTGGGATTTTATTTCATTCCATTAACAATTCCGGCCTCAATCAGGTCAGGGATGTACGTCAGGGTATGTAATTCTATTTGAGAAATCTTGTCCTAGTCACCACAGTGGTTCCCTTGGAGATGGGCTCCTTGAGAGTCACACAAGACAATATATATATATATATATATAATGCCCCATGCGCAGTCTGTTCCCTTTATGACACCTCTAAGCGATCAGTGAAAAGAAGATCACAAACAACTTTGTGAGTGACAAAATATACCAATCTTAACTCTCCATATTGATGTGGGAATTGTGGCATCTCTAGTGCAAATGCACGTCTACCTTTCTTGAAGAGTCTGAAAGATTTCAGAAATATTCTTTATTTTAGCTTTAGGTATGAATGTTTTGTTATGGGATGGTAAAGCATATTAGTTATTCATTTAATTAAGTGATTAAAAGATGATGCCTATACTATTTATAATGTTAAAATAGTTCTTCTATAACAGCATAACACTTATAAACAGCGACTAAGCCATTTGTTGGCTGATTGGAAACCTTGCTCTGGTTTTATTTAAGCATTCAAGCAACAACACTGACTCAACTGATGACGTCAATTCGGGGAGATGTATTTTCGTCATCCAACCAATCCAAGACAAGGAGACTGTTTAGGTAACTTATTTGAAAACAATAATTCTTTAACATTTAACATTTTCAAACTAGTCATAATAGCGTTTTACAAGAAATGTCTGGACTGACAGTCATTTTTTTTGGAGCAGTCACCAGGCAACGACTGACAATTACCCCCCTTATTAAATCAGCCCTTCTTTACACCCCTTCACTGCACGTACTGCTCCTCTGCAGACATGTCCCACTCAAAACACCCTGTCAATTTCAGTGGTACTGTCCTAAGTTAACCAGGTTAATTAATTCTGCGAATGGTCTCATTGAAGGTCGCGACCCCCAAACAATTAGTCGCCGCTCGCTGCTATTGTTTCCCATAATCCTTTCGGATACACTCATCTACGACCTGAGGTCCAAGCATTAATGATTTGATTGATTACTGATTTGAGAACACAGGTTCCTCACTTTCTGGCCTTAGCTGTGGTATGATGACAAAAAAAAAACCTGACCTTTTAATCTGATCTGCTTAAAATATAATCTTTATGTCACATAATTCAACAAGTGTGAGCTTTTAAGTCTGTGTATATTAAAATTTGGTTGGCAGAAAGTGCAGAAGACATCCTCAAATATTTATTGCTACCTTACATGTTATTATTCTTTCACATCACTAACTGACAGTTTACAAAAATAAAGGTTCCAAAAGAATTTTCTTGCAGTTACGCCACAGATGAGCCATTTTTGGTCCACTAAAGAAACCTTTTTATGATTTTTTTTCTTAGTGTGAAGAACAAAATCTAAGGTAAAAAGGTTCCATGGTTCTTAATTAAACCATACATTTCAATAAAGAACTTTACTTTTTAAGAGCACAGCAACATTTCCCATTAGATTTATTGCTGGAAAATACTGGGTTAAATGCTTCATTCCTCATAAAAGATGACAAAATCTCACAGATACCCCACGAAGAGCTACATAAATACACACTGTCTGTAGGGGCACTTGAGGTCTCTGTAGTAACTGATACCCATCAACCCCATTGATCAAAGTCAGACATGCTTTGATTGGATCAACCACTCCACTGTACATTTTCTATTTCTGTGACGCAAACCAAAGCATGTTTCCAAATACACAGTCCCTCTAAACACATCTCTATAAACATGCTCTACAATCTACACACACATGTAATCCATATAAATATATTTTCAATCCCAAATACATATCAAGGTTTAAATGTACCCAGTGCAAGACTCAAACTCCCTTTGCAAATCATTCAAGTGCTTTTACTGATAAGACTAGACCAATCATAGTACAAAACACACATCATCCCTAAAGCTGCTTCTCCCAGTTTTTGCCCACAAGAAGAATACCAAGTAAAGACTCAATGTAATGTGGAGTTTCTTGTAGTTACATTTCCCATTAAAGTACAATAATAAAATGACAAAAATGAGCAAAGCAATTACAAAAATGAGCCCAAATCATGATTAATAGACAGTGCAAATCTTTTGCTAGGTCATAGTAAGCCTCTCACTCAGGATATTACACCAAATATTAGACCATTTTAAATCCCAAATATCAGTGCAGCTATAAAACCCAAGTATTGACACCTAAACACTCATTCTTTGTCAAAATGCTCACACAAAGCCTTTCAAAAGCAGAGCTTGACCTTTAGGTGAGCTTTAACTAAACCACCCCAAAAATATTCAGATCAGATCACGAAAGAAGGTACTGTACTCACCTCCGGTTCGACCTTCGAAGGCTGAAGCACAAATAGCTGCAAAGCTGCTCATTAAAATAAGACCAAAAAAAAAAACACATCAGATATGAAGCCAATATTGCTCAGCATCAGAAATTCAGTTATAATGAGTTTCTGTCACCAGCATTTAATTCCGTATTTGTATCACAATAACATGCAGTTTTGCTACTGAATCTGTGATTTCCATGGTTTTGATGTTGGAAAAATGTTGGCAAGCTTAAAAAATAGAGATTGGTGAACTCACTCACCTCCATCAAGCACTGCCAGCACTGCCAGGATAAGGAAAGGAGCCGTCTTACCGACAAACTCATACATGACACTGCCAAATGGAGGACCAACTGCACAAAACAAACAGTTTATACAGTATACTGCATACTACACACAGACTTAATGCACTGCACCTCAAAGTATCTTCACTTTAAAAACTATTGACGCTTACAATATGCTTTGAATTAACACAGGCCACAAATCCAATACTAATTGCCCTGCAGAGCGTTCACTTAACCAATTTTACCAAACCACAGTAAAACAATAAATTGCCCTGCAACAACAAACCATGTCCAGTCTCAGACTATCCATTTGAATACAGTCTCATAGGTTTTAACTGAAATTATTGTGTTCTATTTTTCTGCTACTCTTCACTTGATTAACAACTACAGTATTTGTGCACTTATATGACGATAGCAAATGTAATCACTTAGACTTACACACAAGATAGCTCTTATCCAGTGGATCACATTTTTTATAATACTACTTGCCATAATGAATAAAATAATGGACTATCAAGGATTAAACATCCTGCAACAGTGGTTAAAGCATGACATCATTAACGGGAAGCACTAGGTTCAGGCCCCACTCAGGCCATTTCTTCTGACCACTGCTCTTGGGCTTTAAACATGCCACTTAAAGTTACCTCCCAATCTAAAACTCCAAGGCACTTAATTCATAACCATCCAACTTAACATTTCTCTTTTTGCTCGGTATGCGTTTTAAGTGGTAAGATTAGAGTTATGATTCAAGATCTGTGCAAACCTAATTTTGCAGATCAAAATATTAAAAGAAATCCTAAACATACAGTACACACCCAAAACTCCCATGGCTAGTCCTCCCAGGGCAATTCCTATAGCATTTCCTCTTTCCTCATCATCTGTGTAAACACTCGCCAGCATCCCCATACCTGGATAATGACAGATGGAAGTTAAAGGGGTTAATGTTATTTTTCTTGTCTGTCATATTAGTATGTCTGCTTATATTAGTATTTTGTGCAATATAATAAATTTCTTTAGCTTTTTTAGCATCCATCATTGTGACATCACCAAAAAAAAAAAAAAAAATCTGTTTTTTGAGGGGTATAAATCTAATTCAGTGTGTTCAAGCGCTTTCAAAATTATTATTAGCCCTTAAAATTTAAGCAATAAACCAAAAAATAAACTTAATAAAATATGTTTTTTTCAATATAATAAGTAATCAGGAGGTTCAAGAGCTAGTTTTGTAATCTAGATCCAGTATTCATCTTTGAATGGGAACAGGGTGTATTTTACACAAAGCACATGAAGACCACATTAACATTAACAGTGGCTTTATGCATGCAGAGTTCTGAGAACATCAAAGTCAAATGTGTTTTAGCACACTCAGGTTTACAAATTGTGCACTAAATAAACATTGCACTGCAGCCTTTGACATCATCCTTTTGTATTCTAATGTTAGGTTGCACACGATCTGTTACCTGCCACAGAAGAACAGGAAGAGCCAACACCTTGTAGAGATCTGGCCAAAAACAGCAACGTATAGCTCGATGAAAACGCAAACACTTCACACAGAGTAAAACACAGACAGGAGAAAAAGAAAAAGTAGACTTATTTATCATAGAAATACACACAACAGTTTGTAGCTACATCATACAGTGTATAATTCCTTTTAATAAAGACACATAGAAATTAGATCAATGTTTTAGAAAATTTCAAAATTATGCTTTATGTACTCACTTAGGGTTGACACAAACATGATGCAGAAACCAGCAAACATCGGGATCTGGTATCCTATTCTGCAATTATAAATATGGAACTTCTTGAACCTCTTGCACCAACATTTTCCATTTGACCACAAACATTCAATTTGCAGTGCTGACATGACTCAGAAGTAAAATCAAGATGTTATTTTACTATAATAATCATAAGATCATATAAATAATGTGTTTCTGTTTACTTTTACTTCACATTTTGTGAGTTATGCTGCTTAGTGCATTACTAACGGTGATGTGCATTGCTACAAAATATTATAACTGACTGATCCCAAGATTTTGCCATGCATAGTGGGATCCGTTCAATGCAGCGGCGCTGAATTAAACTAGACTGGCCAACACTCAGCATGTAGAGGGGCACATGCACGAGTGATCACACTACTGCTGATCACTCAACAGACAGAGACAGAAAGAGAATTGCACTGCAATATTCACCTTACTTACACTCCATTTACACTCACTGCGTGCACAAACATATCATGCTTCTTTTGAGAGAAATGCTAGTTGCTGTATTTTCACAGATAAATGTGTGATTTTTCTTAACCCACCTGTTGGTTAGAGGCCCTATGAAGGGGTTAGTAATTAACTGTACTGTTGCTTTAGAGGCAAACAACAGACCCACTTTCACATTCTCGTTCAGAAGCTGTTCATCTGCTTTGGGGCAGTCGGATTTATTTTGAGGGGGTGTCACAGAAGTAGGGGCCGGGGTCATTGGGCTAGCTGTGCTCATCTGTGGGCTGAAGCCGGTCAGGCGTGTTGTGTTATCGTACAGAGACACAATGCTTTGAAAGGTGCCAGATGGGGACAGAGCGGACATGGAGTGATTTTGGACCGACTGAGCAGCCTCGTCGTCCACTGTGTACAGGTAGCTTGGAATAATAGGCACTACAGAGAGGAAAGAGAAGAGATAATAATAACCATTAAGAGACAGAGAGATTGATATAGTTCATTTGTTTATACACAGTCTTAAATTATATCCTAAATTACTTGCGGTTTCACAGAATTCAAGCTTTGTTCTACTTTTAAAACATAATATTCAGAAAATCACAAATTAGTTTTAGAATCAAAGTTTACCAATCATTTTCCAGAAAAAAAACTAAAGTTCAAAGATTTATCTAGCTGTGTAACACCATACTTGACCTTTCAAGTGAACAATTGGGTTTGTTAGAAGGGTTTGACATTATCATGCGTAAATAACCCACAGGAACACCGTGTGCGATACCGCTTAAAAGCCTCCTCATTCAACACTTGTGCTAAAGAACGCCTGGTTCCATCTGTATGTACACACGGGCCATATTCATCGTGTGTATTATTTCCAGCTTAATTGCCGTGCCCGTTTCTTGGCTCGAGGACGTGAGAACAAACAGACAGTTTGGCGCGAGCCTCACTGTCACATTATATGAGAGCGCGCGCGCGGACGGAGCCGGCAGCCTTTGAGGACATGATACTTTAATTCAGATCAATTGCAGCTACTTGGGAATGAGTCGTTTAGGATAGTTAAAGGTATTTTATTTACTATCTTAGGTATATTAATCAGATTTATAATTTTACGTTCAATGCATGCAAAGTTTTTTTTTTAAATAATTAAAATCAAACAATTGAATTAGTACTGCAAAACTGCTTTAAATCGATTAATAAATAAAGAATTATAACATAAATTCAAAAACATTATTTCCAATGCTAATTTTATTGAAGAAGACCCGCCCTATTTTAATTATAATATTTGCATACTCTTTGCGAACCTTCGAGTTTCATTTGAATTTATATTGTTATGATGCATATATAATGTAAGTATGAAACTATATGATTATATAAAATAGTAAGTTTCGGAAACATTACAGATAAATTATGAAAGCATATTATGTGATAACATAGGCTATCGTTAAATACATCATATGTTTATAAGGCGCGTTTGCATGAACAGTTTATCATTGGTCGCTGAGAGATAGGCTATGTGCTCTCTGCATCATATGTGCCTGCGCATGTAACAGGTGTGAACAACAGTAGCACTTACCGACCACCGTCAACAGCATGTTGTCCAACAGCAAAGCAATGAAAACGATCAACAGAATCAGCCTCCGAGACTGTCTTTCTTCTCTTAGCCATGTTAATAAACTAAAATCTCTAAGAGCATCAAATAGTCCCATTTTATTAAAATCCAATTGCCAAAGAGCGAGTGAAAAAGATCCTGCAACAGAACCAAAAAAAAAAAAAAAAAAAAGATGTAATAGAACATCAGTGCCATCAAAACATTATATAAAATGTTTTATTATTAATACTGTACATAGAGAAACTTAAGGGGATGGTTACTAATATGAGAGAAATATGTCAAATATTAAAGTAGATGTACACTTTTATACAATTATAAATATATGCACTGAAGCTCTCTGAAAATAATAAACTATCAACAATAGTGATTTTTCTCTGTCTTATGCTAAGTCTAAATATTTGCTGTATATAATACACCCAGTATGGTTTTAATTCTTACCTTATAAGCACATTTGCATTGCGCTTTGCTGTCAGATCCAGGGTGAAAGGCACGCTGGATGCGGAGTGTTTTAGTTGCTTGACTGCTGTTTGACGTCACGCTGTTTCACAGACAACTCAAATGGGGTGTGCTGTGACACGGACGAATGAACCGTCACACAAAAATGAGCATGGCAGGAGCACCTTATTTACTGCTTTTGTTCTTATGTAGAAATCTATTTAGCCACTACATCATTTAATATAAAGTTAAATAAGTGATTTATAGGCTATCATGTTAAGCTTATTATTAGTGCAAGTCGAATGTGTGCTTTAAGATTGTGATGCTGTTGTTTTAGGCAACTTGACTAGTTTTAAGAAGTTATTTTCAGACTGAAAGTTGCGATCACTTGTTGAGTTTAACGGCAACACCATCAAGTCCAGATATCCAAGTGTTTTAGCGCGTTTTACTAGATGGGTGAAATCAGCAGTATGGCAAGCCGTTTTAAAATTGAATCTATAAACCGCACTAGTATCTATTTACTAGTACTTATTTTTTAGATACTAGTATCTTTTCCATTAAGTACTAGTGCTTATTTATTAACTACTAGTGCTTATTCTTCAGGTACTAGAGTCTTTTTAAAGTTAATAGTACTTAATCATTAGATACAAGTACTTATTCCAATAGTGACTAGTACTTAATTATACTCTCCTTGTTAAGACAAAATAGAGCTAGTTCTTATTTTTTAGTTACTAGTAACTTTTTAGACCAGAGATATTCTAAACTTAATAGATACTAGTACTTTTTCAATTTGCATTTCTGCCCAGTATGCTATTCATATGTTGAGTATTAATGAAGCAGCAACATAGGCTACAGGAGAGAGATGGATGTAATTTTTTATTTTTTTTTTGGAGGAAACCACATAGAAAAGAAACATTCATTTGTACACAAAAACATGAAAAACGTATTTTTGTCAGTTTTGTAAACTAATTTCGTACACATGCTAGCCTAATGTCATTGAGCACCCAAATCACTGAATGGAGATAAGACACAAATTGTATTATCTATTATTTTTCTTTTTTTCATCCAGTAGAAACAATAAATATCATATCAGGTTTGTACAATACCTTGAGGTTTTTTTTTTGTTGTTTTTTTTTTTTGCATGTTGCACTGGTGCTACAGACATTGAATCTTTTTATATCAATATTCTGTGGGCACTGGGCACATTGGTGCTGCAGACACTGAATGTTTTACATTAATGCTCTTTACAGGGCACACA
>JAUMHE010065907.1:1725-18506 GCA_032359235.1 Enteromius mattozi
TTTATTTAATTTTATAATATTTTAATTTTACTTTTTTAAATACAGATTTTCATATTAATTTCCATTTTTTTCATTAAAATGAATTTTCAATTATCAAAAAGCATGTCTTACAAACTGAATTAATAAAACTTGAACAATTAAATTTTTTATTAAAATTAGAACAATAGCGGCATCCTATTTCATCTCCAAAATTTTATCCAAATGAATTAATTTCTGCATTCTGTTTTAAAAAAGATTTTTTGATAACCTGAAAGCATGTCTAAACAACTGAATTAATAAAAATAAATTGATTTATTATTTTATTAAAAATATATATTGTATTGTCAGAAAGAGTGCTAATGAAACTTCCATTTTTAAAATTATCAAGGACCACAGTGGAAGTAAGCAGATGGCTTTTTGTGTATTTTATCCTCAACGGTTTTGAAATGTGTATGAATTAGTCTTTTTGGACTTTTTTGTATAATTTTGTCAAATAAAGCTAACAAATGAAGTGTCCTCTTTGATGCAGGCAGCGGGAGCAGGAGCGTAAGGAGGCTGAGGAGGCCTCGGTGAAGGAGCTGGAGGAGTGGGAGAGCTCCTTGCTGTCTCTGGCTGAGCCGTGTCCGCTCTGGAGTCTGTGGGAACTTCCTGCCATCGGTCACTTCCTGTGCCTGGCTCAGACAGCGCTCCACCTCCCCGAGATTGTCTTCTACGAGCTGGAGCGCTGTCTGCTGATGCCTCGCTGCAGCTCCTTCCTGGCTAAGATCATGACTGCGCTGCTTTGCCACCCGCAGAAGAGACCCAGTGTCCAGCGCCGCCCGCCCCTGACCTACAGAGAGTGGGAGAGAGAGCTGTGCCGCCGCGTCCAGAGCTGGTACAGAGCGGTCGGCCACGCCGAGGAGCCACGGCAGGTCAGGGCACGCTCTTCAGAGTGCTTTTACCACAGAGTGCTTTTACCACAGAGTGCTTTTTTAACCCAGAGTGCATTTACCACAGAGCACTTGTAACATCACAGAAAGCTTTTAACACAGCGCACTTTTAACGCAAAGAGATTTTACCAGAGTGCTTTAACACAGAGATTTTAACATAGAGTGCTTTTAACCTAGAGTGCTTTTAACCTAGAGTGCTTTTAACCTAGAGCGCTTTTAACATCACAGAGCGCTTTTAACATCACAGAGCGCTTTTAACACAGCGCTTTTAACATCACAGAGAGTTTTTAACCTAGAGCGCTTTTAACACAGAGCGCTTTTAACACAGAGCGCTTTTAACACAGAGCGCTTTTAACATCACAGAGAGCTTTTAACACAGCGCTTTTAACATCACAGAAAGCTTTTAACGCAGAGATTTTAACCTAGAGTGCTTTTAACCTAGAGTGCTTTTAACCTAGAGTGCTTTTAACCTAGAGTGCTTTTAACACAGAGATTTTAACACAGAGCGCTTTTAACACAGAGATTTTAACACAGAGTGCTTTTAACACAGAGTGCTTTTAACACAGAGTGCTTTTAACATCACAGAGCGCTTTTAACATCACAGAGCGCTTTTAACATCACAGAGAGCTTTTAACACAGCGATTTTAACATCACAGAGCGCTTTTAACACAGCACTTTTAACATCACAGAGAGCTTTTAACGCAGAGATTTTAACCTAGAGTGCTTTTAACCTAGAGTGCTTTTAACACAGAGATTTTAACACAGAGCGCTTTTAACCTAGAGCGCTTTTAACATAGAGTGCTTTTAACATCACAGAGCGCTTTTAACATCACAGAGCGCTTTTAACATCACAGAGCGCTTTTAACATCACAGAGAGCTTTTAACACAGCGCTTTTAACATCACAGAGCGCTTTTAACACAGAGCGCTTTTAACATATGCTTTTAATGCAGATCACTTATAATGCAGACCACTTTTAACATCAAAGAGCGCTTTTAACGCAGAGCGCTTTTAACATATAGTGCTTTTAATAGAACGCTTTTACCACAGAATGCTTGTAACAGAGCGCTTTTAACATATAGTGCTTTTAACACAGAATGCTTGTAACACAGAGAATGATTTTCAAAAAGTGATTTTTGTAGTGCATTCAAAATAGAGCACTTGTAACGTAGAGCACTTTTAACAGTGCATTTAACGCTGCAGTTTTAACATATAGTGCTTTTAACATATAGTGCATTCAACAGAGCATTTCTAACACAATGCTTTTAACATATAGGCCCGGTTTCACAAACGTGGCTTAGCTTATGCTAGGCCTTAGTTAAATTAAGATATTTAAGCAACTTTTACAAAAGAGCTTTAGAAGAAAACATTATCTTCACACAGAACAATGACACTGCCATATTTTTTATATATTTTCAGTTTAGACAGCTCAAACGTGCATTTTAGGCTGTGTAATCTTAAGCCTTGTCTGTAAAACCAGGGGATAATGCTTTCAACAGAGCACTTTTAACAAAGAAGGATTTCAACAGAATGTTTTTCGAAAAGTCCTTTTAGCAGTGCATTTAACACAGCGATTTTAACATATAATGTTTTGAACATGTGCTTATAACAGTGCACTGCATTTAACGTAAAATGATTGTAACAGAGCGATTTTATTATTTAGTGCTTTTACAGTGCTTAATTGCTACAAATACCTGTGCTACTTATAACTGCTGTATAACACAGATATGTGTTTGACTCTGGAGTGGTGTTTAAACATTACTCAGCCTCTTGTTAACTTGTTAAAACCAGTTTCTTTTGAACAAGGACAATTCTTTTCCAGATCTTAATTTATTGTGCTCTCCTCGTTATGCTGATGTTGTTATCAGGCGGCGCGTGCCGAACGCCTCGGGCTCTGTCCTCAGTTCTTCTGGACGCTGGGAGCGGTCAGTCCTCTGGAGGAGACGGCCTTCCACCTGCTGCCCGTCCAGCAGCGCGTCTGGCTCCTCAAGGGCCTCTGCGATCATGTCTACGAGACTCAGAAGGAGGTTCAGGACGCCGTTCTCGCGCAGCCCATCCACGAGTGCCGCGAGTCCATCCTGGGCTATGATGGTCAGGACAACGCTTACATCCACTTCCCACACTTCTGCGGCGCTGACCTGAGGATCTACAGCCAGAGCCCCTGCGGAGCCGTCCCGTTCCCGCTGCCGCTGATCCACGTCCAGAGATCCCCGGAGCCCGAAGAGTCTGAGCTCAAGGACCACACAGGTCAGGCGTTTTTTACGGTTTATTTTATTTATTTTTATTTATTATTACAAGTCATTTTATTTACTATTAATTAATTGTTCATCTTATTTTCATTTTTTATTATTACAAGTGTTTTCACAAGTATTTGTTAATTTTACTATTACATTTCTTTTTTTAATTTACATATAATTTGTTATTGATTATTTTATTTACAATTTATTTATTGATTTTAATTTTAAGAATATAATTTGTACGTAACTTATGCATTTTATTTGATAATTTTATTTTTTATATTTTATTTTTTTAATTACACTTCATTATTATTGAATAACTTTTTATTTTTTAATTTATTTAACTTTATTTAATTTACATTTACATTTTTAATGTATTTTTAATACATTTATTTCATTTATATTATATTGTTTTGTTATACTTCATTTATTTTTATTTTAATGTACACTATTATTGATGTTTTATAAATTGTATTTGTATTTAATTCATTTCTATTTTATTCAAAGCAATTTGTATTATTTACTGTTATTTATTATTTTATTTATATCATGTAACATTATTTTAAATGTTTTAATTTATGTATTATTTTAATATTATTTAATATTATTTATATTTTTGTGTTTTACTTTAACAATTCAGACCATTTACCATTGTTTATTTATACAATTTATAATGCTATTTAAATTTTTTATTTTATTTGTATTTCACCTATTTTATTTTAATTTTCAATTACATTTAATTTGCTATCTTTTCCCATTATTATATTTACTCTTTATTCTTGATTTATTCTTGCTTATTATATTTTTTAATTATTTATTTTAGTTACACTTTACTATTATTTTATTTTTAATTACTTAAAACTTGATTTTATGTTTTATTTACACATTAATACATGCATTTACGATGTTTATTGCTTCTTGCTTTGGCTGCATTTTGTCAGTAGATCTCATGGAGTTTGAGAAGGAGCTGTGTGTGTCTGCAGATGAAGTGAAGGTGGAGGAGGAAAGCTCCAGCAGGACGGAGCTGAACACATGGGACGTGAAAGAAGATTCTCTCGCTGATGGAGAGGATCTGTATCAGAAATGCTCCTCCGACGCTCCCTCATGGTGCAGAGAAGATTCCTTGGACTCTCTCAGCATCCGAGGAAAGTTAACGGAGGACAGACGGCTCAAAGACGAGGAGGAGGACGAGGAGTCTGACTGCGAGCCTTGTTTCAGAGTCGGAGACAGCTGCTATAAAGGCGTCTCGCCGGCTCTGAACACTCACAGAAGCCCTAAAGATGAAGTGAATCACTCGAGCGCCGAGGAACGAAGCCCCCGTAAGGATGGTTCTGGAGAATCACAGGAGTCTCTGAGTTTCTGGACAGAAAACACATGCTTGAGACTGGATGAACCCGGACCGACACTAGCAGAGAAGAAGAAGAGGAAGAAGAAGAAAGAGAGGAAGTTAGGAGTGAAGAAAACGAAGACGAGCAAACTGAGCTTGAAGAACAGAACGGCCAGAAACAGCCTGCAGAGAGCCGCCAAAAACATTAAGAAGAAGGACAAGAGGAAGAGACTCAAACCAGGTGGGAATCACTCAAACATGATCATTCTGTCATCATTTACTCTCCCTCACGTCATCAAAACATGATGCTAATCACAACATTAACATGCACGCAGCATACAGTTCCTCCATATTCTGATTAAATGACACACATTCTGAAGCATTAATAAGTATTATTATTGTATTATTTTTTACTTCATTTTATGTTTATTTTTTTATTTTTTATTATTGTATTGGAATTTGATTTATTTATTTATTTTCTTTACCTATCTTTTTTTATATTATTTACTTTATGTACATTTCAACTGTTGATTTTATTTTTAAGAATTTTATTTATACTTATTTTGTTTAATTTTATTTACTCTTTATTTCTTATTCTTTATTTTTAATTATTTTAATTACCCTTAATTAAATTAAAATGACTTGTTTAATTTATTTTAACTTTTATTTACACTTATTTTTTTATTTTGACATTACTTGATTTTCATATATATCATAAATAAAATTGATAACAGGATGTTTGTGATTTGTAGCATCTCAAATATTTAACTTTTTCCATTTACCATGTTAAAATTAAAAAAATGAAAAAATAATTCACAGTACTTCTGTTAGTAAAGTACCTTGAATTCATGCTGTATGTTTGTTTACAGGTGTCCAGTCCTCACACATTTATTATTTGCATGTTTCCTCTTAATCATTAGATAATCTTGTGCTTTTGCTCTCCTCATGGGCTGTTTCTCCGTCTCTAGGAAAGAGGTTTGATGGGAAGGCGATGTTCGGGAGGAGAGCGTCAGGATCTGCTCGACTCTCGGCTGAACCCTCCTTTCAGGTCATTACCTACAAAACAAAAACACACGAATAATGCAACCCATACAGTTAAAAAAAGCTCATGATGCTCTTCATTTGAGAGTCACTTTGGATAAAAGCGTGTGCTAAAGCAATAAAAGTTAATGCAAATCATGTGTGAAATGCAAAACTTTGTAAGGCACAGAGATGGGCTTAAATAGATTTTTCTGGTATCTGTACTTCACTATTTATTTTTCTGACTTCTTTTTACTTTTACTTCTTACATTTTTACACAAGTATCTGTACTACTTATATTTTCAAACCAGGCTCGCTACTTTAGTTTTGGTGGATCTGCAATAAATCATGAATTGGTTAGCCTTGCGCATGGCATGCTCCACCAAAAGCTAGGGTTCTGTCAAAGTATTCAATGCAAAACACTTGAGAATGGAGTGGATCAGAGAGACAAAACTACTGATGTGTTCAGGACTTCAAGTGCAGGTCAGTTTCATCTGTAAACAGGCTGGAGTTTTGTGTTTGTTTACTTAGTTAAGAATTAAACAGCTAGCAACTCTTAGCTATAGCAGCCAGATGATTAATAATATCTACTGTAAACTAAACCAAATTACTATCATCACTCAAAATACTGTATGATACAGGACATCATTTTTATTAATGATTTAGCAGACAAATGTTTTAAACATTGTTTAGGGCAAATAACAATAACCCTAAAAAAACCAAAAACCATGATTAAACCATGGTAACAACAAATTAACCATGGTTTGCTACACTAACCATAGTCTAACCATGTAATGTGTAGTAAAACTATGGTTGTATAAATACTTGCAGTATGTATATGACACAGTAACATGTATTAGGATTGTTCTTTAAATATATTCACATGATGTAATTATTGTTGTACTAATTTTGACGTTTAGACTATTTATAAAGTGTAGTTTAATTGAATCTATATTTAAGTCATTGTAAGATAGAACAACAACACATGGTCATAATGTGATACTTTATACTAAACTAAAATAAAGTTATGTTATTGCAAATGGAATTCAAAGGTGGTTTTGCAACAGTGTGGAGACAGTTCTGTTCATAACAGTAGATGGCTGATGGGAAAAGTGACAGGTTCAAGAAAATTAGTGAAAAAAGTGAACACACACAAAGTGAGATGTAGAGAGATATAATAGAAAAAGTGAAACTGAAAATAGAAGTGAAGGTGCAGTTAGTACACTAGTGCATTAAAAACGGTTTTCAGAGCTGTGTTCTTGCCTCACTGTAGTAAACCTACAACATTGTCTTCTTACTATCAGTGATCTTGGATTAGTCAGATCTGCTCTGATAATTGTGGGTGAACCTCAAAATATCAGATTCGTCTGAAGAAGTGACAAAAACATTATTTTTAACTAGTTATTGCAATAATTAAATAAGTGTGTGGAAGACCTTGGTATAAACTCATCAGACACTTTCTCTCACTACTTTCAATATTAGTTTGGTTAGTTTTGCTTTCAGAATTCTCTCGTTTGAAAACCTTTTTGTTGATCTCAGTCTTATTTTCAAAAGACTAAGCATTTTGCCTTTCACATATGATTTGCATTTAGTTTCACTCATTTAGCAGATGCTTTTATAAGTAAATAAGTACATGTAAATGATCCACATCAATATCAGTCAGTAGAGAGTCCCGAATCCCATAATCCATCTGAAAACATGTTGCCTCGAGATTTGTTTTGCTGTGTATTCCCTCCAATCTCCACTAGAGGGCAGCATTTGGTAGAATTTATTTTAATGTCTGAATAATTAAAACCAAACTCATTTAAACATATAATTAACTCTGCCTTTAAATTGTTTTACAATGCATGCACTTAAAAACAAACGTATATAATTAACTGTTATCCTTCCTTTCTTTCTCTCTTTTGTAGTTGGTTTGCTCCAGTCTGGATGATCTCAGATTGCTGATCAGTAAAATAGAAGATCAACTCGATGAACTGGACAGCAAAAAGAGATCTGTTAGTAAGAGAGGGAACACAAATGCATTTACTATTGCACAAACTAATTTATAGATATTTTTTTTTTACCTTTTGACATATGCTATGCACATGCAATTGATGCAACTAAATAACAAACTATTTATTTTTGGTTGCATTAATAATTTCAGTGCATTTAATGCATATCCTGAACCGTGTGGTTATTGTCACTATATTAAAGTAAGATTGGCATTTTAATTGAAATAAACGAATTCAGTGACGTGTGTAATGGCGTGTATGTGATGTGTGTCTTTGTGCCATATTTCAGGGACGATGGCCACACAAAAGAGCTGCTGTGAAAGAGTTGCACATCACACTTATAAGATTACTTAATGAGCTGTTACCATGGGAACCCAAACTCGTCAAGGCCTTCCAAAGGAACAGGTAAAGGAGTAAACATGAACGTCTTTTGAATTTGTGTCCTTTTCTATGCTTTAATTTAATTTCTAAAGTGAATGCTTAAAAGTGAAGTCATTTTACCTTATTTTGCTAAAAACCACAATCTGGACCCGTATGCTGAGTAAAAATGGGGAAATCTTAAATCTGTGAAATCCTATTTTTCCCCTTTGAGAACTTGACATGACTTCTGCATTTCAGTCTTGTTTTTGATCACAGAAAGGTTTTCTCAAGTGATCTGGGAGGTGAATGTGAATTATATCCAAGAAAGCGCTTTCCATTGTAATGCTAGGTCACTGATAAACCTCACTGCATTCAGCAAGCACCTAGATGTTTTCGTTTTGTTTTTTTTTTTTCTACCTCGAGGCGATGTTTTCCTGGCAACAGGGCTTTGTGAATTCATGCCTGTCCTTGTCCTCAACAGAGCTCGCTTGAAAAAGGAGTGTGACGAATTCAAAAAACACCCCGATTATGAGAACTTTATCAGGGAGCCAATGGATACAGAAGATACTGGGGAAGTTGCTTGCAAAGATGGATTGTTTTCTGCAGAGACAACAAACAAACTGGAAGAGAGTGAAGTCAAAATGAGCAAAGCTATGAAGGAAGACTCTGAGACAACAGGTGAGTCTGATTAACATTTTCAAAGGCTAATTTCACCAATTGCATGGCCTTTTATGTAAGTTCTTGGCAATGCAAAGAGAAGAAAAACAATACAAGCCCTAAAGGATTGTTGATTTTTTTAATGCAAGGAAGTGTTTCAAATATCCTTGCTTTTGCTGTTTGAGCAGCACTTTGTTTCAGTTTGTCAGTTTCTGTTTTCAAGACATTTATGCATTCAGTACATTCAGTGTTTTGACTGATGCTTGATGACCTCTTTTGCAGAGAATGTAAATCACGAATCAAGATGCCTGGTGGACAGACCTGATGTTGTCATGCATTCATCCGAGTCTGGACCCTTCACACGCAGTTCAAAGCGGCGCCAAACCGGTGTAATCAGTGAAGAACTGAGTCCATGCAAAAGAGCCAAAATGGACCCAGATAGCTCTTTAACATCTGATTTCAATGTGGAAGTTGGATCAAGGGAACAAGCAACAGTGAACCCACAAGCTTCAGTGTTTCCATTGACTATGAATAGCTTTCAGGGGACTTGCAAACCCATCCAGGCTTTGCTGGCTAGAAGTGTTGGAAACAAAGTGACCTTAATAAGTCATCCGAAGGCTTCAGCGATGGCTCAGGCACTGCATGATCATAACAAATCAGCATCTGCAACTCTCAGATTATCAACTACCTGTGCATCTACACAACACTCTGAACCTACAGAAACAATAACTACGACATCAGCAACTAAAAGCACTGGACAGGTGTTGTATAAGACGGCAGGAGGTGTGGGGCTTCTTAGGCAAGGAAGCACTTCTGTAAACTTTTCAGTGCAACCAATACCGGATCAAAAATCAGGGGCAAAGGCGATGCAGCAAGTTGTTATCCTGCCTTCAAATCTACTGATTCAGAGCACTGAGAATAAGGCAGCCCAGACCTCTTTATCGGTCCCTAAGACTACAACGTACATGTCCAATGTTTCAGGGTTCACTATACCGGAAAACAAGGTTCCTGTCCAGCCAGTGGCACCTTTGAAAGATACCAGCGCTGTACGAACACCATCTGCTGTAGTTACTCCCAGTTTAAGGAACTTAACGACTGTTGGTGTGCCTAAAAAGACTACTGAACCAAAGGTGGCCCTGAACAAATCAGCAAGCGATGGTCTGACCAAATCTGATGCTAAACAGGAGCTCAGGACAGTGTGCATTCGAGACTCGCAGTCTATTCTTGTCACTACGAGAGGAGGCAACACAGGAGTAGTGAAGGTTCAGACGTCAGAAAGTGGAACAGGGGCTTTGCCGCCCAGCCCAGTTTTTAACATCTCACCCCAACTTCATGCCTTTCTGGTGTCAAAGTCTTCCATGTCTAATACACAAGCTGATTCGGCCACCCTTGCTGCTAAATCTCTACCTGGAATCCCTCCTCAATCTACTTTTGTGGCAGGGACTGCTTTAACCTTGAATAAAATTTCCAATAACAGCACTACAGGAAAAATAACAATACCTGGTAAATCCGCACTCCAGGCTACAATCAAAGGCAGTGATTGTGTCCTTAAAACTGCAAAAGATGTCCAAAGTTCTCAGCAGAATGTGGTCTCTAAATGTGGAATGAAGCCGCCACAAAAAAGGGCTCCACCTGGAAGCACAGTTCCAGACCAATCATCTTTCCAAAAGGTTTTCTTGGTCACACCTTCACCAAATATCCCTTCAAAGGTCACTACTACTACAGCAACCTGTACCATGCCAGGATCAAGGGTCATGTTCATAAGCAACTCAGCACTTACCATTCCAAAAGAGATGTCGACTTCAGAGGTTAACATTTCCTCTACTAGTACACAAGCGTTGACAGTCGTTCCCAACTTGGGGACCTTATCCAGCACTTCTTCTGGTAAAAGCATCCAGAGCATCGGTGTCCCAGGGTTAACATCAGGAATACTTGGCACAAACAAAAAAACTGTAGCCTCAACAAAAAATACACCTATGATCGTCTCCAGAGTACCTGTGACCTCAACCACAAGTGGACTCCAGATTGGTCCAAAAGGCTGTGTTGTAGCAAACAGAAATTTATCAGGGAATACCGAAAGTGCTTTGAAAGTACCTCGGACTGTTGACGGTAAAACGCTTACGTTTTCAACTCTAGGCACCGGCCACATGGCTTCCTCTGCACTTTTGTCAGTTGTGAAACCAGATGTACCTCCATCAGTTTCCCCTTTAAATGCTCTTCACTGTAAACCAGGGTTATCGGCTGGCAGCTGTACTTCAAATACATCTTCCTCTTATTCAGGAAGCCTAATTACCAAACACACTACATTACCAATTAATGTGACTGTTAACAAGCCAATGAACACATCCCTTTGCACTTCACACTCACTGATTAAAACAACAGCCAGTACTTCCGCTTCTGCAGTATCTAGTACTTTTGCATTGAGTTGCAGCTCCGCTTTAACTCCTCCGGTGGTCATGACCTCTGGGATCCGACCTCTGACCTCTACCACCAAGAGCGTTCAGGAGAAAATCGTGATCAACACCACTGCCCCACTTGCTCCTGGAACTCAGCTCCTGATCAATAACACAAGATTTGTTGTACCTTCTCAAGGTCTTGCACCTGGCAGCCATGTTCTGCTTATCTCAAACTCTTGTCCTGGAGGATTGCAAGGGTCAAATCCTGTTGGTTCTCAAAGATTGCAAGCACCAAGTCCTGCTGGTCCTCAGAGATTGCAAGCACCAAGTCCTGCTGGTCCTCAAAGTTTGCTAGGATCAAATCCTGTTGGTTCTCAAAGATTGCAAGATCCAAGTTCTGCTAGTCCAGGAGGACTGCAGGGGCCAAGTCCTGCTACTCCTGGAGGACTGCAAGGTCTAAGTCCTGATGGTCCTCAAAGATTGCAAGGGCCAAGTCCTTTTGGTCCCGGAGGATTGCAAGGGCCAAGTCTTGCTAGTCCTGGAGGATTGCAAGGGTTGATTCCTGTTGGTCCTCGAGGATTACAAGGGCCAAGTGCTGCTGGTCCTGGAGGATTGCAAGGGTCGATTCCTGTTGGTCCTCGAGGATTGCAAGGTCCAAGTTCTGCTGGTCCTGGAGGATTGCAAGTCCTAAGTCCTGCTTCCACTGTTTCTAGAGGTCCAAACACTTCAGCTACTCATACGGTTTCTTCAGTTGTTCAAAGTGTGAGATTGGTAACACCAGTCAGGCTACCCTTGGCAAAAGTTGGACCCTCTGATCAACTCTGTCAGCAACTGAGCACCAGACCTCCATTGAATGTGTCTGGACCTACTGCTCTTTCACAAGTAGCTCAAGCTCTGCATTCTGGTGTATCTTCAGACATTGTGAGACTTCCTATCTTTCAAACCTCCAACGTCTCAGTTACAGCATCACAAGGTGCGACTGGGTGTCCCAAAGAAAAATCTCTTTCCCAAAGAGGTTTACTAAACACAACTTCTCCAATGCTCCTGCAAGGAAGACTATCCCAAACTCAAGTGGCACCTGTCATATCACCAGCAAAAGCTGTTATTCCAAGGCATTCGCCGATGGTAACCGTACCACCCATGAGCAGCACGGTATCACGGATGCAGAAACTTCCTGTTGCAACTGTTCCACCAATCGGTGGTGTGAACAGTGCCAGTCCAGCCACTCCCATTGCAACCGTTCCTCCTTCTATGAGCACGGTCATAATGACATCTTGTCCACCTATCAGAGCCGTGCAACCTGGGACAGTCGGAAAGCCTGTTATTTTACCCCGGCAGTCGCAATGTCAAAGCACGGTTCCTGTGCAAGTCTCCACTCCTGCTAAACTCTTGTTGAGTCCAGATGGTGCTGTCTTAAACATCATTCAAGCCTCAGCCTCAAGATTGCAGGTATTGGCAAAGCCAATGGCTGCTCAAGTGGTCAGTTCCTCCTCAAATAGCGTTACTGTACCTATTTTAAACACAAGTGATCCACTGACAAAACCAGATACCTTGGGGAGACCCAATCACTGAAATGGTTTTGGAGGTCGTCTTGTTTTCCTGTTGTGATCACAAAGGTCTTTTCGATGTTTTGGTCTTTGTTGAAAACAAGTGGGCTTCCTTTGCTTCCATATCTCCCCATGTTGAGAAGCTGAATACTAAATACCTGAATTAATATTTTGTGAAGTTTGCTCTTTACAATACAAATAGAGGGGAAATCGGTTATCCTTAACAGTTGTAAATAAAATTCGGAGAAATTTGGACATTTAAAATGGCCAGTAATGTACATAACAGTATTTGTTTGGCTGACTCTTTTCTACTCCATTTGTATGCAAAGGTTTGAATGTTTTGTAGCATTTTCCATTAAAATTATTAATATTATTCTGTAGAACAGTCTTCAGTCTATTTAAGAGTATGTCTGGCTGATCTCAAGTCTGCGTTAGTGCATTCAGGCATAGGTTGAGTATTATCAGACATCATCTGATAACAGTTTGGTTTGGTGTTTCATCTATATTCATGAAAATAAACTTGGCATATTTATGACTGAAGGAAAACATTGGTGTACTGTGCCTGTCTTTTTAGTTTGTTTAAACATTAGATCAGGCATTCCCAAACATTTTTATTGGCTGAATCCGTTTTGCATAATTTACTGAGATTTTCTGATAAAATTAAGCAGTATGGTATATCAAATATAAAGTGCTTTATTTTGACTTTTATTTTCTGATTTATTTATTTTTACATTTTCATGTATTTTTGCAATTTAATTATTTGCCCTGCAGTTCCTTAACGAACCTGTTTGGGAATGCCTGTGTTAGATAAGTTATTTATTTTTTTATTTTTTTCCAACTTGAAATGGGCAATGAAAACAAATGCAGTATTTTGTGCATTAAAGTAATGTTTTATTCTGTTGTATTGAACCGTTTGCATAAAACAGTTCCTGACAGTTCAGTGGTGCTGTTCACTGCGTATCTCAGCATATCTTCATATAAATGTAGTGTATTTCGTAAAGCGGAGCTCAAGATTTCCCATGTCAGGTATCTGGAGCTCAAAGAATATGTAAATATAAGTTGCATTAATGTTCACTTTTACAGTCATACATTTGGAAGAGAAATAAACATATGTTAAAGATAAATTATTAAAAGTAAATAATCAGTAACAGGACATTAGAAGACAATACTGTGAAATAAACTATGTCTGATAAATCTCTATCTACCCTACTGATGCTTCCTGTTTAACAACATTTTAAACTATATCTGTATCTGAGAACGTCTAGTTTTAGGTGCAAATGATGTATAATATTTAGATATTTTAAACTAAAACTCATATCTGATGACTGGCATTGTGTTGAAAAGGCACTGCAGTGTCAGAGATGTTATAGTCCACATGCTTTGGTAGGTTTCCTGTATATCAAGAGTGTCACTTTACCTCAGAGTCCAGCTCAAGCCTAATCTAACGCACCTGAAGAAGCTAGTCAAGGTCCAAGGATTAATAGAAAGCTACAGGCAGGTGAGATTTAATCAAAGTTGGAGCTGGACACTGCAGGACCGAAGCTGGCCACTCCTGCAGTATACATCACTTCTGCTGTTTATCAGACAAACATTACAGAAATACACAGATGTTTGTCACTCATGGTGAGTAAGGAGGAGGTGAAGGTCTGGAGGCGATCTTCTCGTAGGCCGGAGGAGCATTAGGAATCTGGAACAGAGGAGAAACCACATCTGATGTGAGTAAACAAATACAGAATGGCAACCTTATAAAACTAGATAACATTTACATTTGTTTATTTAGCAGATGCTTTTTTTCTAAAGATATGTACAAGTGTGATAGCACTAAATTTGCTAACTTCAGTTTTTAATTCTACAGGCTGTATTTCAGGGAATTTTTATGAACTGAAAGACTTGAGATATTTTTGATCCTTTGGTCTGTTCATGAGAACAGCAGCTCCACACACACACACACATTCCAGTTGTTTGTAATCCTCACATCACGACTAATGACGCAAACTAAAGCTGCTCTGCCCTGCAGCAGGTCACATGCTTGCTTTATCCCCTGTGGAATTCTGGGTAACAAGAGCTTGGTTAAATATGTTCTTTGAAACGGAATGTGGTAAAGAGAAAAAAAACTCTGGTTAGTTCATTGTGACAGGATAAAAAAGACTAATAAAAGAGTTTTAAGCGCATATATAAAATATAAACTTAGTAGTAAATAACATTTTTAAGTACAAAATATTTATATGGAATTATGTTAATGTAATTATATTAAAAGTTAATGTTTCTGACTTTTAAAAAGTTTTTTTTCTTTTTTACTAATGTTATATTTGTTTTTATTTAGTCCAGATTTACTGTTGTTTCATTTGTATAATACTGTTTGTTTATTTCACTTTACTTACAAATGTGTATATGCGTATATAATTACTAGCAAATACAATTTTAAATAAAATATTTATATATAATAAACATACATTTTTCTGACTTAAAGCATTTTATTTATATATATTATATTATAGGTCAAGTTTTTATTTAGGCCAGATTTACTCTGTGATATTTCATCTGTCTACTGTTTTTTTGTAGCTTCTGCAAAAATATATTTTTTAATGTGTGTGTTTGTGTTTTTAAGCAATCATCCAGAACACCCTAGCAACTGCATAACAAAGCCCTGGCAACCAGATGGTGAGTTTCACTTTAACATCACTAATCATTCAGCTTTTGTGACTGTCAGTATATTTGGACTCTGAAGTGTCTGTGTGTATCTGTGTGTGTGTGTGTGTACCGCTGGTTGCAGGTTGCTCAATTCGTTTAAGGCCATTTTGTTCTCCTCTCCGGATCCAGACTCGCTGTACTGACCCGCTCTCATCATCTCTCTCCATGACTGACCGTTGTTCCTCCCGTTCTGAACACACACACACAGAGATGAGAGGTAAGACATCACATGACGACACACATGAGTGAATCACACAATCATCAGCTGGAGTTCTGTGAACCCTGACTGAGAAGTACAGCAGATTATTAAGGCATGTAACCTTTTTATTTACGTTTATTTATGTTTATATTGATGTGTTTGGCAGATGCTGTGATGCGCACTGATATGCAGTGTGTTTGAGCGGTGTATTATCATGCATTCACTGAGAATTAAACCCATGACCTCTGTGTTGATCTCGTACAGCAGTGCAGTTTTTGTCACTTTTCTCAGCTCTGATGCTGTTGTTATGAGTTCAGGGTAATGCTGTGATCAGCTGACCGTCTCGTGGGTCACATGACTCACCCGGATCATCTTGTACCCGCCCCGCCGGCGGTAATACCAGCAGCCCAGGATGAGCAGCGCTGTGAGGATCACGGCCAGTAGAGCGATTCCTGCGGCCCTGTGTAGACACACACACACACACACACACACACACAGAGTTTAGATCAGGAGGGTGTAGTGTACTGCTGGGGTCTGATGATGTTTGAGTGAATCTTCACACACTCTTCAGCTCTGATGAGTCCTGCTCCACGTCTGCTTGAGAAATGAACGCTGAATTCACCTCGAGAACCTGCACCTGATCCACCGTAAGACATGATGAACAAAACACCTGAAACAACAATAACAACATCATATCATCATCAGTGAAATATGACAAACTCCAGTGATTCACCACAGCACACATGTAGTCAGAGATGGATTTACAAACACCAAAGAGAATCTTAGATCTAAATTCACACACTGCATAAAAATCAAGTGTGCTTTAAGTAACACACACACACACATATATATAAAAAATACTAAATTAACATTATCAATATACATTTTTAGTTTTGCAATGTAGATTGTTTTTAACGAGACATTTTTTGCATGAAAATTGAGTGTGCTTTCAGTGCCATTAATGTTTTTTTTAACTGACACATTGTTATAATTCAATTATCATGTAAATTAATTATCAAATACATTATAAATCAATTATTAAATAATTTCACTGTGAATCCAAAAGAAAAATCCTAAATTATATTATGCATGACAATTAGTGATTATTTTAATATTGTATATTTTTACAGTAAAGAAGAAAAATATACATTTTAAAGTATTTTGCTTAAATGAAAGGCACTACTATTAATACTACCAGGATTAAATAATATAAGTATTTTTAACATCATAAATGAGAATTTGAGGTGTTAAATAATGTCACAATGCAAAATAATAATAATAATAATAATAAAAACAAAAGATTCTAAATCTATTTCTTTTCCAAAATGTATTATTTACAAAATGTATCTCTTAATTATTGTTATTTTTTTCTTTTTTGTGGTAAATTATAACCTGAACATGTTAAGATGTTTATATATATATATATATATATATATAAAATCAGAAA
>JAUMHE010066053.1:0-18483 GCA_032359235.1 Enteromius mattozi
ACTTAGTGACCTCACTGTATGTGTGTTTATATATATATATATATATATATATATGCATGCAGAAAATCCATTTCTATGTGTTTATTAATAATAAATACATGCAAAGCTTACAAAATATAAAATAAAAAGGTTATGGCTTCAAAAGACTGGGAATTCAAGCACCCGAAGTCATGTGAACTAGGTTTAAAGTATTATAGTATAATTTGATGTGTTTAAAAGCCTTTTGTGTGCAAAGAGATGCTTTAAAATATTCTCCTTTGGTTTTCAACAACAGTGTACAGTTTGAGATGTTTTCAGGTTGTGTAAATAATGGCAGTTTTTATTCTGAGGTGAACTATTCCTTTAGTGCGCTGCAGTCTCAGAAAATTGAGGAAAGTAATTTTCATGCTGAACATGTGGTCTAATATTACAGTGCAAGTTTCGCTTTATGCGCCGTACTTGCTTTATTCTTCCTCCGGTCTGAATAAGTAATCCACGTCGTCTCCTACAGACTGCAGATACTATTACTGGCAGCTTTCTCAAAAATAATGCACTGCAGATATTGATATATAATCACAGTCTCTTTCTCTCTCTCTCTCTCTGAGCCACCAGGATCCACTCAAAGTTTCATTTGAAGAATTAGTTATATATCTAATCCTGTGCAGCAGAAGTGTAATGGTAGCTGGAGGTTTTATTTACACTTGGCATTTGAAGTTATAAGTCTGATATGAGAGAATGTCAGAGCCGAGGAACATCCATATTACTGTTTAGATGAGGTCATGGATATCCACTCATTTAAGGCCACCTGCTCCACCAGAGAAATAGCATACTGTAAGGCATTATATACTGTGTGTGTATGTATGTGTGTATATATATATATATATATATGCATATACACACACACACATTACTGTGCAAAAGTCTTAGGCCACTAGTATTTTCAGCAACAACAAATGGTTTTAAGTGGGTTATTTCTATGTTTTGTGGTAGCGTGTCAGTTGGAAATATCAGTTTACGTTTCCAAACATTATTTTTGTCATTAATTGTAATAATGCAGTGAGATTATTGTCTGATAACAGCCAGTGCTCCACACAGAGATCTGATCTGATCATCATCCAGTCTGTCTGGAATCACATGAAGTAACAGAACAAACTGAGACAGACTAAATCCAGAAGAACTGTGCCAGCGTCTCCAAGATGAAGAAAAAAAAACCTACCTGCAAAGCTACAGTACTGTTCAACGTTTTAGACGCTCATGTAAAAATGCTGTAAAATGAGGATGCTTTCAAAAATAATGGCATAAATAAATAGATTTAATTTATCAATTAACTTCTATTAACTTAATCAAATAAAACTTTGGTATTACAGCTTTTGGTAAAACAGCTTCTGTTCCGAGGTACACTTGCCCAGAGTTTTACAGGTAGCTTTCCAGGTAGGTTTTTTTTTCTTCATCTTGGAGATGTTGCCACAGTTCTTCTGGATTGAGTCTGTCTCAGTTTGTTCTGTTACTTCATGTCATTCCAGACAGACTGGATGATGATCAGATCAGATCTCTGTGTTCTTTAATAGATTTGTGAACAGAGTATTAATACTAAACATTTTTTAGACTCACAGGATTCATCATTCACACATATTACTCTAATATTGTATTGTTTTATATTACATACAGCATGGAAACATCATCGCATCGTAAGAAATTTAGAAGTCTGTCAATGGAGTGCCTGTCATATTTAAACTGTTTCACTCAATTTCAAGCATTTTAGTCAGGAATTGTAGTTTGGGAAAAACCCAACTGTAAATGTGTTCAGGTTTATGCCACAATACCAAGTAAATTAAAGCAAAAAAATAAACCAACATTACTTACTCATTATAACGATCTGCTCCGTGGGTCAGCTTGCATGATGCATCTTGAGGTAAATTCATCTGTTATTCCTTTCAGCAGTCTTTTTTCTTACTCATCCTGGCATCGTAAAACATTTAAATGCCTTTAATGAAACTTCATATTGTTTCACTTGATTATAAATTTAGTCAGAAATTCATTATTGGAAACTAGTGAAATATGTAACAACTAACAAAAGCAGGCTAATAAGAGAAAGACTTACTCGTGTAAATGATCTCTTGCTGGATCGAGCCACGTGTCAAATCTTCTTTGTCTGAGGTAATGCAAATCTTATTTCTCACAGCGCGTCTTATTCCAGAAACGAAAAGCAGTCGAGGTGAACTTGAAGAAAGGTTTTGCTGCAGAGCTCGCGGCGCTGTTGTGGGCATGTACAGGTCGCGCGCGTCTCACGTGGACGATTGTAATAACAATAGCGCGTGTAGCTCGGGGGCGTGGTCACATTAAAAATAATGAACCCAGACAAAGAAAACTAACATTGTGTTGGTTTCATACTGATAACTTTATCACAGAATATTTGTTTTCAACATGACTACCTTCATTTTAGAGTAGACATATACAGCTTTCTGTAGATATTACTCTCATGTCTGTGAGTCACGTTTTCGCTGAGTTTCAGTTCATTTTATTGACGCGTTTCAAACTGAACATCACGGAGACCGAGACGGCAGAGAACTCACCCTGTTCATTTTCTTTATTTACCAAAAGCAGAATATTTTGTTGATATTGTGAGTGTATACAAAAAAAGTAGACCCTTTACAGATTTAAATGCTGTATTACTCTTATATGTACGATCATATATGACAGAGCAGTTTCAGTTCTTTTTGCTGACATCTGAAAAAAATCCACGTGCTGCCCCAGGCGGTTAAATTGACCTTCATGAAACTTGCATGATCCCTGATATAAATCACTTTTCCTGTACAAAACAATGCATTGAAAATACAAGCTTTCAGTTTCAGACTTGCATTGGACGTGCATCACTGTGCATGCAATTGTTCTGTTTGTTTTTACAGAGAAAAGGTGTCAGAATAATATTCTATGGCACTCCCAGAACATTCCTGTAACAATCTCTTAAATATTTTATGCAATGCAGCTGGGTCATTTTTGCATTCGCTTCAACATAAATCTCACAGAGCACTTTTTGTTTGACAGTCAACTCAAAGCGCATTGTTCACAGATGGTTAGAAGGGTATCTTAGCAGCGTGGTTTGACATAATGAGCTCCAAAGATGGCATCTGATGTGTTTTTTGGTGCTCTGTGTACAGATGTGGGAGGAGGCCATTATCCTGGGGAAGGAGTTAGCTGAACAGTACGAGAACGAGATGTTTGACTTTGAGCAGCTGAGCACTTTGCTGGTACGTACAAACTTTCTTTGTCAAGGTTATACAATCAAACAAATAATTAATGAGTCGTTCAGACTGTTAAAGTTCACCAAAGTAGGTAAATTGGCCTAATATAAATGATCAGTCAGGTTTAATGAGTTCCTGCATTTTGTTCATTAGTTAGGTTTTGTCTAATTAGCAACAAATGACAAATTGATCCATTCAGATGCAAACAACGATTGTGGTCTGATTTTATTAAAAATTAACTCTTGGCATGTTTTGCACAGTCCTGAATAAAAAAAACGAACCAGTTTTTTTTTTTTCTTTTTTTTTTAGTACTAGTGGCTAATTACGTAGTTCCACACAAAACTGTGAATGTATATAATTTTATTATTTGATAAATTGTGTATAACAAATATTTATTTTTATGAAATTATTTTCTTGTTTCATTTTATATTGAATAAAAAGAAAGGATTATAAGAAAGAATTATATTTTCATTTATATTTATATACAAATATTATTTTTTTAGTTAATATTACATTTTGATTTATTTAACCTAGTAATATTAGTAAAATGGTCAAATTTATTGAGCAAATTATATTAAGCAACCTTATTTAATCTATTTATTATTTATTTTAAATATTATTTTATATAGTAATCTTAGTAAAATTGACAGATTAATTGAGTAAATTATATATTCATTATTTGGATTAAGGAGTGTTTGTAATGGAGTTGTTGAGCACTAATGATCTGACTGTTTCTGTGTCTTTCAGAGGAAGCAAGCTCAGTTTTATGAGAACATTGTAAAAGTGATCAGACCCAAGCCGGACTACTTCGCTGTAGGTTATTACGGACTGGGCTTCCCCTCCTTCCTGCGGGTGAGAATTTCTCTTATAATCCTGAATCTGTCATATTTCACTGTCACCATGGAGATGTCTGTTTCTTTGTGTAAATGCATTGCAGTGTGAATTCGTCTGATATATTTCCAAAGGCCTGGAAATCAATTACTGATGTCTTTGTGTGGCCTCTCCAAACTCACTACTGAAGGAACCTTCATTCAAATACAGACAATTTCATGTTCCACGGCTTGAGTTTTATTAAAGCTGACAGATTTATTTTTCCTTTTGATACATGAAGGCCAATTTCACAATTATACTTTTCACCTTTTGTGCGCTGATTCTTTCTCACCTTTTTGTCCCAGATATAGACCTTCAATCTTTAGATGTAAAATATATTTTTTAAATAGTTTTTAATATTAAAATAAACTAAAACATCTCAATATTTATTAAATGAATTCATTAAATTCATGATTAGTAGTAGTAGTAGTAGTATCAGTTTCTTCCCAAATCTATTTCAGTTCCACATTTCTACTTAAATCTATTGCTTTAAAGAACAAAAAATATTTAAAATAACAATCTCAGTATTTAATAAATAATATTTGTTGAATTAATTAATTTACTTGTTTGATAAATTCAATTCTAGAATTCATCTCAATTATTCAATTGTTGTATTTTTTCTTTGGCTTGTTATATTATCATATCTGTTTAAATTCTATCTTGCCTCTAAAATCCAATGCTTTTAATGTTAATAAAATGACAAAAAAAAAATAACAATATATTTGTGAAATATTATTCATTAAATTTATAAATTAATGAATTAATGATGTTCAATTCAATTATATAATTAGTTTCTGTTAGTATTATTATTATTAGTATTATTATTATTTAATTTGTAGATTCTTTTGTTACCAAATTTATTTCAGTTCCACTTTGCTGGTGGTTTTACTAAATATTTATTTATTTAATTCATGAATTGTTTGTTAGTGGATTTAGTTATATTATTCAATTATTATTTTATTTTATTTTATTTTTTTTATTTTATTTTTTGTGTATTTTTAGCTTTTTTTATTACCAAATCTGTCTCAGTTTCACTGCTGATGCTTTTTAGAAAATTACCAAAAAAACATGAATATTAACTGAATTCAGTGAGGGGCAGTCGTGGCCTAACGGATTGGGAGTTGGACTTGTAATCCAAAGGGTTGTGGGTTCAAATCCCAGGTCCAGCAGGGATTGTGGGTGGGGGGAGTGAATAACCAGCGCTCTCTCCACCTTCAATAACTTGACTGAGGTGAAACCCTTGAGCAAGGCACCGTTCCCCCAACTGCTTCCCTTTTGCAGCTCAGATCCTATGTTTCTAAAGTTGAAGACATGACTCTCTAAATGTTCTTGTGACAGACTCTCATCTAAATTCTCATATGTGAAACCAAAACAATGGTATTATACAGCAAATAAAATGCGACCAAAACTACATGCAGTATGGAAAGTTGATAAAGTATGAAGGTCAGTAAAAGATTTGAAAAACTCAAGTTTGTATTCTCTGTATTTATTTCCATATATTACCTGCCAGAATCTGTCGTTCATGATGAAACCGAATCATTCACCTTCCTTAGATCACGCGTGTGTTTAAGCCTGTGGTTGTGGCTCGGCATCGCCTCAGATATATTTGTAATTCTTTTAATACTCTTCCAGCCACCTGCAGTCACGCGTCTCCCACAAACCATTCTGGTAACAAAAAAATAAATCGGCATCTAAAGGCCAGTCGCCTCCTGCTAGTGTTGACATGTTGCTCCGTGGAGAGAAGCTTTGCCTTTTGAAACACAAAACGTCTCGCAATCTCCTCTCCCTCCATAAAGTGGCACTTTTGTATGCGTGTGGAGTGGTGCGATCGCTGCCGTGCTCAGAATCACAGGCGCTGTGAAGACACCCGTCGAGAGCACAGTGCAATTTGTCACCTTATCGCTCAAAGCAGATTTGAAAACGGCCCTGGGCATATTTCACCTTCAGTTCACTTTTCACTAATTGAGCAGCTGAAATATGTTTGTGCATGCATGGAGCGTGGGTGTGTGTGTGCATTTATGTATGTGTTTGTATGTGTGTGATTGTTTGTGTGTTCATGTTTATTTGTGTGTATGCGTGTGTGTGTGTTTGTTTCTCTGTGTGTGTGCGTGTGCGCCTTTCAGCCTGTTTTCATTTCAGATTGAATACTATCACACTGCTTTGTCCTTTTGCGAAATATTAAATGTGATCATGCATTGTTCAACAAAAAACACTTCAATTCCATGCATATTGGCAATTTAGTACCCCGTTCCGTCACTGTCATATTTCTCAGCGTGTGTGTGGGTGTTTGTGTGCACACAGCGGTCTGTGTATAGTTGTTCGCACAGACGCTGTGAATGGAAACATATTGACGGTGTTGTAGGTGGACGCAGATGATTGACGGTGTCTT
This sequence comes from Enteromius mattozi, assembly GCA_032359235.1. NCBI lineage: Eukaryota > Metazoa > Chordata > Actinopteri > Cypriniformes > Cyprinidae > Enteromius > Enteromius mattozi. The sequence continues at coordinate 6,481 of JAUMHE010066053.1, forward strand.
TATGGGAATGTGCAGTAATTGAGCGTTTCCAGACATGCCAAACGCCTCAGAATTACAGCCGCGGTGGCTATTTTGAGATTCCACGTTCAAACTCTAAGAAATGCGGACTGAGAGTGATGAGATTCTGTTTTCTGTGTCATTTTACTGTTCTTATATATCTTTGGAGTCATAGATATGATAATGATGATTGAATGATCCAGATTTGATTTTCCCTACATGCTACCAATGTGTACTGAATTGCAATGAAGTATTTTTTTACTGTTATTTATTTAACTTTTTTTTTTTTTAGATCTTGCAGTTAAGTTTTGTTTGTTTCCACCACAGTATAAAAACGTAATTGCAATTATTTGTGTCCCACAATTTGGACAGAATCGCAGTTTCTGCATTTATATTGTGCATTTTGAAAGAAAAAATAAATTAATTGCAACATGTAAACCCAGAATTCAGAGATTTAGATCTTGCAATCATATTTTTTTCTCAGAATTGCAAGGGGAAAAAAAAGCTTTTAGTATCAAAAATGTGTATCTATTTCATTCTGCTTAGTTGTAGAAATGTAAAAATTAAAATGAAAAGAAAACACTGAAGAGTTTGAATGGGGATACAGCCTTTGCCGTTGACAACAAGAGTTATAGGAAGCATTTTGTCCATTTTTTTTTTATTTAATTTTTTAAGAAATTCAAAAGTCAATTTATTGTACTGTCTGAACTATGCTTAGTTGCATTTGGTTATTTGGCATTGCAAAATGCAATGTCTTTGAGTCTGAGAACTGCCAGTTCTTTAATAGTTCTGTTGGCTGTTTAAAAATAGTATGCTAATTTTTCTCTATTGTTAAGTTCTTGTAGACATGCTTCAGAAAACCTCATTTTGGTTTTGTTTTTCCACGTAGATGCTGCTGTTTTAAATCTTATCTGGATGTGTTAGTACTCATCTCTGACCTTTGTGTATATTTGATTATTACTTTTTGTTATATTTGCGTGTTTATTCAATCCAATGTGTTAATTAAATTGTGCTCTTTTTTAGAAAATGTGATGCTTTGAAATTCATACCATATAAATGTTATTCATAGATTTGGTTGGTGAGCACAGAAAAGTTGTCAGAATGAATGAGGAAAGTTTTATCTGGAGATGAGAATGTCTGTTGCGGGTGTTTTTCAGAATAAGATGTTCATCTATCGGGGGAAGGAGTATGAGCGGCGGGAGGACTTTGAGGCCAGACTGCTCACTCAGTTCCCCAACGCTGAGAAGATGAAGACCACGACGCCTCCCAGCGAGGACATCAGGAGCTCCTCTGGACAGTGTATCCTCCAGAGTCACTCACAGCACATCCCCATAACAACAACAAAAATTATTTGTAATTATTTGACTTCAGATCTCTCTACTGTCCCTGTTATTATTTCTTAGTTTGCTCCAAACAGACATTCAGTGTTTCACAGTGAAGCCCATCCTAGAACTGCCACCAAAGTTCCAGAACAAACCCGTATCAGAGCAGATCGTCAGGTGAGAGATCTATCTGTCTGTCTGTCATCTATCTATCTTTCGTCTGTCTGTCATCTATCTACCGTTTATCTATCGTCTGTCTGTCATCTGTCTATCTGCCTGTCTAATCTGTATATTCGTATCATTATTTATTCTATTTGTCTCACGCATTATTTCCATCTGTCTGCTGACCTGTGTGTGTGTTGTGTGTGAGATGGGTCAGTAAACCAGCTCTGGGGTTTGTGTGTTTCAGAGCGACTCACACAGCTGATTAAAATGGAAATGTGCAGTGAGCAAACAGTGTTTGACCTTACTACACTCCTCTGTGCTTTAATAAATCACACACACACACCCCTGCAGTGAAAGCATAATTCTGTTTCAGGCTAAATTCAGTGCCACGGGGTAAACAGCACCGTTATCACCGATCTTGATAAAGCATCAGAGGCGGCTTACCGCAGCCAATCAGGGCTGCCAGTGAGCATGAAAAGCAATTAAAACTCACTATTTACCCACAATTCTGAGTAAATAAGCGTCAGAGCCAAAGGTCACATGACTGGATGTGATTTCTATGAGCTTGCTGAAGCGTGAACGAGTAGAGGAGCTTAAGGGGAGGATAACTTCAGTGATTGAAAGTTGGCCTGATCTCCCGTGTCACAGTTGAGGTTTATTTTTGCGTCTCTCCTCTCATGCCCCGGGCTGGATCTCTCTCCCCTGCAGCTAATACATTTGTAAATATTGTAATTGGTTATCTGTGTCTTTTTCAGTCCGATTCGAATCTGTTCAGAGCCCAGTCCAGAAGCACGGCTCTAGGCATGTTAGCGTCATCATGCTCATTTACACGAGTTGCACAAACCTGACCTCAACTGGAGTATTAGGAATTGGATTTTAGTGGATTTGTCAATGGGAAAATCAAATGGTGTATATGTTCACCCTCTTTCATTATTTAGTACTTTTTTTCTTTTTTTTTTGCACCCTCAGATTCCAGATTTTCAAATAGTTGTATCTCAAGCAAATATTTTCCTATCCTAATAAACCATAAATCAATGGAAAGCTTATTTATTCAGCTTTCAGATGCATCAATGTCAGTTTTGAAGAATTTACCCTTATGACTGGTTTGTTAGTCCAGGGTCACACACAGCGGTGGGTTTATCAAAAATGCATGACATAATAAATTCCAGAATGGTTGTTAAAGTGATAGTTCACCCAAAAAACTGTTTCTGTGGAACACAGAAGATGTAACGAAAGTTGGTTGACAACCAGTTTTGGCTCCCGTTGTATTGTTGAAAACACTTAAAACATCTAAATGTGAGTAAATGCTTGAATTTCCATTCTTGAGTCGACTATCCATTTGAATTGATTTATTCAGTTACTCTTTCTGTAGGTGCAGAACAGTATGCGAGTTTAATTATTATGCATTTGTGCTTTCAGAAATCAGAAATGACATGTATGCTGCTCCATTGAATCATTTTCTCAGCAGAAGCACAGCTGAAATTAGTCTTATCTTTTATTATATTTCAAATGTCTGCAGATCTACTCAGACTCAAAAAGCATTTAAGCATTTTCTCCAGAAATGACAACAAAGCATATCTATTTTCCTTAATTTTGTCAAATTCTGAGCTTCTTTTTTAAACACCAGCAATTGGCAGAAATAAATAAATTGAGGTTTCACTTCCACTGTTGGGAATTTTCTTATCTGCTTTGTCCAATGTGCACGAAAGCACTGCATTTCCAACAGGCTACTTACAACTGGTGTCATGTTAACTGTGCATTGTCATCAGTCATCTCTCACTCAGCGTCTCGTTCAGTGACAGGCGTGTTTGTTCAGTAAGTTTGTCCAATCAATGATACGCTCTTTCACAGGCAGCACTATAAAGCTGTGTAGTGAGGCTACAGTCAGTTTTTAAATGCAGAACTGTCAGACGCTTTACAAAGAGTAGACTTACAGGCACAAAGACACTATGAACACTTTGCAAATGTCACATTTGAAGTTTTGGGGGAAAATCTGCATTTTTTTAGTCAAATTAGCCCAAAATATTAGTAAACTGTGAATGATCAGTATGCTGATGAGTCATGGTTGTAAAGGATTCATTCAAAAGAAGTGCTTACATTTTCCTTTTTTCAAAAGACGTCCTTGATGATGTACGATTGTTGTTTCTTTTCCGCTGTGTTTCCACAGGCTGCTTTTAGAAGCATGCACATGCACATCCTCCTGCCTCTTGACACTAATGCAACCTTCTCAAAACCACTAAGCGCTCTGAGTATGAATCATTCGCTTTTTATTTTTCAGCTTTTATACAGTGAATGAAGTCCAGAAATTCCAGTATTCACGGCCGGTCCGGAAAGGGGAGAAAGACCCGGACAATGAGTTCGCTGTGAGTTTCCTTTTGCTTTTCAATGACTACAGCATTTCTCCTTTTGTTATTTCACTCAGCGCTCATGTGAAGTGCTCTGCAGTTCCTCATTTAGAAGAACTCAGAACTGTTTTTCTAATGGCCATTTGTCTAAAAACTTTTTAAGATGGCTTCACGCCGAGTTATTACAGCGAGATGTCAAACCTGAGAACACGGCACCATTATACTAAAATATAAAGTCTGTCCCACCTCCACGGCCTCCACTTACGTCTGCCATTGGTAAACATCCATTAAAATCCAGTAAATGGAGGCTTAAATTGAAGAAAAAAAGAATGCAGGAATAAATTGTGACCACTCTTTACCTGAAATGTGGTCCTTTGCTAAAAGCTTTCATTCTGCTAACTGTTCACTTAATGTTTTACTAAATTTTTCCCATTCTTCCAAAAGAACATGTGGATTGAAAGGACGACTTACGTAACCGCATATAAGCTGCCCGGCATCCTGCGCTGGTTTGAAGTCTTGTCTGTCTCAGCGGTGAGTACAACAGCTTTAGCATCCGAAGTGGTTCATTATATCACAGATTGTTGATGGTTATATATATAATGTCTGCCCAATTTTTAATGTATAAGAAAACCATTTTCATCAGGACAAACATTTAAGGACGTATTTGTATGATGTCTTTTTCATCCAAGTTAAATTTGATAAAAATGTTTTAATTAGATTGTATTGTATTGTTGACTGTTTCATCAATAAGAGTTGAAAATGGTAAGGCAGTACATTACAATAGTACACACAAGACTACTACATCACCATATTCTAATTCCAAGCATATTTACAAAATTTTTCTTAAGAAAGAAGTTTTAAGAAGCCCCCAAGAAACTTTCTACTTGCATTTTCTTTCATCGGTTCTCAAATATTTTTTTAAGAACATCTTATGTTTTTTTTTTCTTAAAGAAAATGACAAGCTTTGGTGTTATCTGATTGTATTGCGGTTCTTGGTAAGACTTGCTGATCGGTTCAATGAAAAATACTTCAAAAGCTTGCATGAATATTAAGTGTGCACTATTGATGCTAGAGGAGTTCGGCACTCAAAGTTGCATTTTTAATGCATTTAAGAGCTTGTCTCAAGATAGAGTGATCTGTTGCAGTTGATTTGCATGCTGTCTTGTTTGTGCTTCCTCTAGAGTGAACACAACTTACTACGGTGCTGTCATGAAATACATAATTGCACAATTAAAATGTACAGTTGTTGCTGAATGGCTGATCATGGCTGATTATTGTTAACATGCAACAGTGGTATTTGTGCACATCCGTAGTAATATGTACAGTAGTTGTATGTTTTAATGCTTAATATTTAAAACAAAGTAATACATTTATCAAGCATTTACCTTTAAGACAAGTTGGAGGTTATCCTAACTTTAAGATATTACTTAAGACGAAGATTACTTATCATCTCCTAACAATTTATTTTGATGGGTCCACAACATACTGACTAGTTAGTAGACATGTAGTTGCAAGTGGATAAGTATTAGTTGACATGTAGTTACTTATAGTTAGTAGAATGTCTAAAGAATGTCCAAATATTCTTTATTGTTAATAATAGCAGTCAGGAACGTACCGCCATGACTGGTCGATTATGTTCGATGCCTGCACGCCATTGGTCAAACTACATGTGAATGATTCCTTTCAGCAAGTTTGAAAACACAGCCAAAACTCTGACATTAAAAGCAGTTTAGAGATTCCGGACAGTAAAAAGAGAACAGGCCTTCCTCTCTCTTACTGCACTCCATTATAGCAGACCTGGCCTATAACGCTCTCTTTCCATCATGCTCTTCTGACCATGTCGTCCTGAATCCGTCCTGCGCTGAGGGAATCGTGGTTACGTGTGCTGGCAAGCATATTTGACCGTGCAGCAGCTCCAGCATCATGTGATGCCCAGACTGCATGCCCTGGTGTTTATCTGTTCTAATTTGCACCGTCTCTTTTTAGCTCTCCTTCTCACTGTGTCGCCACCATTGTTTTCTCTGACGCTTCACGTGTGCTTTCGTTCTCATTAGCCTCCCTGGCACGAGTTTCCCGAGATAGACACATCAGAGCGTCTGTCTCTCACATTGATTTCAGATCCTGTCACAGATGCATTGTGGGAGCTAGATATTTGGAGAGAAAACATGTTAACCTGTTCATTAGTCCATCAGTAAACGGTTCGGCATTGAATATGGCACATAATTTGACTTGAAAACCTGCTCTTGTTGTTTCACTGCTCATTAGTGGAGTTTGGAACATTGCTTATAAGTGTTAGACAGCTGGTTAAAGTAAGAGTCATCCTTTGTAAATATTTCTTGCTTGTTTATTTTATTCAGAAATAATTTTTTGGTGTGCAAATATGTTTTTGCTGCTTCCTGTAGGAGGAAATCAGTCCGTTGGAAAATGCTATGGAGACAATGCAGCTGACCAATGAGAAAATCAGCAACATGGTCCAGCGCCACTTAAACGACTCCAGCCTTCCCATCAACCCCCTCTCTATGCTCCTCAACGGCATCGTGGACCCAGCTGTCATGGGTGGCTTTGCTAATTATGAGAAGGTATGAGATTATTCTGGTAATTATTTGCCTATTGCATCACAGCACAAAGATTAAACCAACAGAAGATGAATGTATAAAACATTTTAACCATTTTATATCATGCAAGTCATTTTGTAGAGGATGCATTTATGCAAATAAAAAAGCAGAAAAATTGGGAAATATTTTTGCAAACCAAAATAGCTGTTTTCTGTGTGAATATAACTCAGTTCTTTCATACCTCATACTATATTTTGAGGCTTGTAGGTGTTTAACTTAAAGTTGTTATTTTGTCATCTATAGGCATTTTTCACTGAGAAATACACCCTGGAGCATCCAAATGACCAGGAGAAGATTGAAAAACTGAAGGATCTGATTGCCTGGCAGGTAATGATATACTTTAAAAATTAATGCATACTTGGTTATACATAGAATATTCTTGCTGTTGATATAAAATTAAGCGATATATTTTTAATGTTTTGTTTTTTTTATTATTATTTGACTATTACATTTTGCAAAAGCTTCCTCGTCACTTCCCATAAGTATGAGAGCATTGAGCTTCAGTGTTTTAAAGTCATGTTTGATTTAAGGTTAAGGAGCAGCATGCTGTTATCTTTGGTAAACGTGATGTGTTTTTGTAAATCGATTCAAGCTGTCCTTTCTCAAAGAATTGATTCAAAAAGTAAAACTCTGTATATAACTTCTCTCATAAGTTTTCATAAGCAGAATGCACGATGTGAGATCACAGCTCTTCAGAAGATCTTAAAGCATCTGTCACGCAGTATAAATATCCAGCGTGAGGTTTTATTTAAAGGAAGGTCTCCCGGGGATTCACTGACGAACATCCACATGTTGGTGGAAGCAGCACGTGTTTGGTGCTGCAAACTGACTTTATCGTCAAATCTAAAGGCTTTTATCTCTCTGTACTCAGTCAAAACACTGATGATGGTTACAGGGCAGAGCAACACATCAAATCCTCCTGCTGTCTTTCCTGTGAGATGGTGTATGTGTGTGAGATAGAGATCTACAAAAGATGATCTAAGCACTGATGAAGCTTAATTTATAGCTGTTTAGTGGGAAATGTATCCCATGCCAGTGACAAATAAGTTTTTATCTTTCCGAATAGAACATCTGCCGTGTATCACACAATAACACGTCTCTCGCTGACGGCTCTTTTGATGTTTGTTTGTTTTTTTTCTATCTTGTGCTGCGTTTTAAATCCTTTATTTAACTAGGCATTCCAGGTCCACAAAATTACTTGTAAATCTCTCAATAAACTGTGTTATCACATAACCGTGGATTTGATCTTTTTGTCAACTTGTTTTCTTTCAGTTAGTAAAGGTCTTGTATTTATTTCTGAAAGTGATTGGATGTGGGCCTCATTGATCTGAGCTTATGCACCTCAGTTTTTAAGTGAAAATAGCATTATTTGTGGATAATTTAGCCAATTATTACCTAACCTCTGAGATAAATGAGGCCCACAATCAGCTGTTTTCAAAAGAAACACAAAATCTGTGCTAATTGAGAGAAATCAAGTTGATAAAAAAATGAATATTTTGAAATAAAATAAAACATTTACAAGCAATGATTTAGTAGGTGGGTCATTTTTGACCCAGACAAAATAAGTCTAAAGGGTCATTTACAAAGAACACATTTTTTTCCTTGCAACACTCTATTTTTCCATTGTTTAATGTAATTGCACTAGACGAATGTGTATGACCATTCCACTCGCATCTGTTGCAGCATCTTAATTACGATGAATAACATCTAAAATAAATGTTTTTGTTTATTAAATATATGTGTGTGCTGTGTATATTTATTATGTAAATAATAAAATAAAACACACACACACACAATATATATATATATATATATATGCAAATATACAATAATTGTCTTAAACATATACATGTGTGTGCATTTATATATACATAATAAATACACACAGGAAACACACATATATGCAATTAATAGTGATTAATCATGATTAATCGTTTGACAGCTACAATGCAAATACAAATTCTGTGTGAACATGTAACATGAAAGAAATCCTAAAAAACACCAATTATCCAAAAGAAAAAAAATAAAGGTTGTTATACCCTATATGAACCCAGTCAGTAAGATTTAATCCAATACACACACACACACACCAAAAAATAAAAATAAAATATGCTCTGTGTCAAAATGATCCTTTTTATATTGTATTGTATTGAAACAGATGTTTTGGCCTTTGCATGTTTTCCAGAGGGCTGGAAAAGTCTAGTAATTCTAGTAATCACATAAGGCAGTCATGGAAAGGCATTGGTTAAAACGTGTTGGAACAGATTTTACAAGAGCAGGCTCCTGTTTGACTTTGACTCGTTCTCTGTCGTGAGTGTGATGAATAGTCATCAGTCTGACCAGCTGTCCGAGCGCTCGGCCTGTTTGTCTGATCCAGCCGCACGTCGTATATAGTTACTCTCGGCACATAAACGCTTCTGTTGCGTAATGGTTATTGAAGGACTCGTTCTCTTCAGGGACGTGGACAGAAATGTAACGACAGAGAGAGGCTGGTGTGTCCATGTGTTTTCAGGCAGATGAAAAGAAAGATGATGATGAGATTTTCTGTGAGCAGAACAGATGTGAGGTATTGATGTAACACTAGATAGTTTGTAGAAGGGATGGAAAACAAACCTGTCAAACTCTCTGCTGTAGATTGGACACATCTGCTGACGCGTGAGCGTTTGCTGGATAAACTTGATTCTGTAGCTTCCCGTGTGTCAGGAATGTGTGGAGATTCATGGCGACAAGTTTTGGTGCTTTTGATTAGTTTTCATCTACAAAAGGGGTCATTTAAACTGTTGCCTTTATAAATAAAGAACAGCTGTTACCGTATTTATTTATCTAGGTGAATTCAGTGTTAATGATCATTTATAAATGCACAATTATTCCCTGTTAATTCTAGTTTAATTGTCGTGCATTATTGATGCATAACCTTGGGATGTAGTTTTGCATTTTATTTTATTACTTTATTGCTTATAGTGTGTATATACTTATTAATAAAGGCATATATGTAACCCTGGACCACAAAAACAGTCATTAGGGTCCATTTCAAAATTGAGGTTTAGACTTCATCTGAAAGCTGAATAAATAAGCTTTCCATTGATTTATGGTTTGTTACAAGACAATATTCAGCAGAGATACAAATATTTAAAAATATGGAGTCTGAGGGTGCAAAAAAAAATCAAAATACTGAGAAAATCACCTTTAAAGCTGTCCAAATGAAGTCCTGAGCAATACATATTGTTAACCAAAAATAAATTTTTTAATATATTTACGGTAGTAAATTTATAAAATATATTCATAGAACATGATGTTTACTTAATATCTTAATGGTTTTTAGCATAAAAACTAAATCAATCATTTTGACCCATACAGTGTATTTTGGCCTATTGAAATGTAAGACTGGTCCAGAATCACATCAAGACAATAAATACATAATAGACTACTAGTTTTATTTTTTTCTATTTTTATAACAAAAAAAAAGTTTAATATTTTTTAGAAAAATAGAACATTTCTTTATTTTCTGTATCTGTTTATAACAAAGAAAAATGTGCTGTTATAGTTAATTAAAACTAAAAGGTAAAATTAAAATAGAATAATAAAAATAATTATTAACTGAGATTTATTTCAGTTAGTTGCAACATTTTTCATTTTAATTTGGTTTAACATGATATAAAAATAAATGCAAAACAAATACTGTATAAAGACAAAAAAAATATCAAACATGCACAGCAAAATCCCTAGATTGTAAATAAGAATGGAAAATATAAAACATTTAACTGATAAAAATTATGAATACATCAACTAAAAAAAATCTCAGTGATACTAAAATAATACAAGCAGCAATAGAAGTTGGAGTAAAGTAGATTTAAAAGCAAAAAGCATTTTTGATATTCAGTTCATGAAAATGCTTGCGATGGCACAGTAAAAGTCATTATTTACACATTAAAGAGAGAGTATTTTGTAAAACAACCTGAATGCATTTCTGACATGATAAAGGCTGTTTGATTCCATTTGTTGAATGTATCAATCATCTTGTTTTTGACTGGAGCTTTTTATTTTTCTCACGTATTCATGTCAGGTCAGGACATTTGCATGAGATGAGTTACAGCAGCTGTCATCCTGTCACAGAATGAAATGCGTCTCATGCTTTGTCTTGCCTCAGATGTGTTTTAAAGACGAGCTGAGTCGCGCAAATCAATTGTGGAGACGGCACCAAACGTGCTTCAGAAAAGCTGTCTTTATTATATAGACAGTTTTCTCAGACATGCATTGTTGCCGTCTCACCACATTATTGACACTCACAAGTTCAATTGTTATAGATTTGACAGCATGCAGCTTGTTTATACTGTATGGGCAGACGGTGAACATTAATGACTGTAATGTTTATGCAATCACAGAGTTTAAGTTTGACAGCACAAAAGGAACCCAAAGCCACTTTTTTGGTGAGCGATGGTGATCAATACGGCCCGTCCAGAAGGTCCAAGAGGCCGCGTGTACATTTTTTAAACAATGCTGTCGATGCTCTGACACTGAAGTGGTGTAAACAGCGGTGGAAAGGCAGGACAGTCCCCTGCAGATTTCAGCTTTTGATTAAGTTTGCTTTCCCTGTTTGGTGTCAGATCACGGCTCTCAGCCGATCTGTGCTGCTCTTTCAGCTGTTATTCACAGACGTCAGGTGCTTTTTGTTTGCGCTGCTTCATTCGTGTTAGCCTGCGTCTGTGGCACTGAGAAAAGCTTTTCACTCAGACAAGAGCAGGAGCTTCAGCACGAGGATTTGGTGAGTTTATTGGATGTTAACGACAAGCAATTTATCAGCGCTGTGTTGATGGCCTGCACGTGAAAAATCAAAGCATGTGTGTCTCTCTGCCAGATTACGTTGTCATAAATGGTGCAAAAACATCATGGCACACTCACTTTCAGATCCTGAAATACTTGAATAGTGTTACGCCAGATCACAAGAATTTGGACTTGTACATGAACTCCAGATGAACTTAAACAATCCCAGATGTCACTTCACTTTTTCCCATTTTAAATATTTATAAATATATTTTGGCCTATATAATGACCATAAGCAGACTTTCTTTCTTTTTTTGTGAAGAGAGTAAAAACATCATAGAATGCAACATTTTATTTTTCTATATTTGTTTATATGACCATAAATATATATATATATATATATATATATTTTTTTTTTTTTTTTTTTTTTTTTTTTTTCAGCAGAACATAGACCATTCTCAAAAACCACGGTTATTATTTTCTTTTTAAATTAGTTGATGCACTAAAATAACTAAAACTAAAATCAGAAAATAAAATAAGTGACAGACACAACTACATTACTAAACATTTAACTAAAATTAAAATTAAAATAAAAGATATAAAGAAAATGGTTTCAAAACTAAAATATAAAAATATACAAAATACATTTTTAAAAATAAATAATATGTAATTATTATTCAAATAATAAAAAGTATAATAGTTTCTCAATAATACTGAAATGACCAGTGATGGGAATAACGGCGTTATGAATAAACGGCGTTACTAACTGCGTTATTTTTTTCAGTAACGAGTAATCAA
>JAUMHE010066092.1:0-18482 GCA_032359235.1 Enteromius mattozi
CATACCTGTATGCTCCTGATATACCCTGCCTGTCTCACTCTGTGTTCACAATAAATCAACTGCATTTGAATCCGAACACCGCTGTGTTGCTAGGAGACGCGCAACAGTTCTGCTGTGGTAAGGTAGGCTAATTATGTTCTCTGCAAAACTGAACAAAAACATGTAATATCGTGTTTAAAATATAACACAATATCAACTTCTTATTTACTGAACTGTTGTATAAAAATCACATTTGAACTTGTGCGAATCAGGACAAAAGCGCCAAAAGCGTAATCGCTGCTCGTGATATCGTTTATATAGTATAAATATGAGATATGAGAGAGATATGAGACTTACTGGGGCATTTTTGCCCCAATATCTTGAATTTTAGTGTATATCTGCATTTGTGTAGTTGTTGCCCTACATCATATTTGTCAACAGTCATCTATGAGTAGTGTATCAAAATCAATAAGTTGGCTCTTGCTTATTTTTGTTTTGAAATTTGAAAAAATGTATGGTGTTTACAATTAATTATTAAAGAAACTGTGTAGTTCTGTGCATTTTGCTACTTTGGAGCAATCTGCCCTTTTTCCAGAAACTTCTGCTCACCAAACTACTACCAGATCGGAAGTTTGGGGGTTAACCTGTGCCCTGATTTCAAAATGTGATGCTCTGCATAATGTAGTTACAAAATTGAAGTCTACAACTGCGATGTTCTTGTGCAGCATCACAATGCCTGTGAAACCTATTTCTGTTGTGACTAAACTAAATCTCAAAGAAAACACAGTGAAAGCCTCAACCTCAGACATTGTCGTTAACAATGTCAGATTTCAGACTTTTGACGTTTTATAGAGTATAGTATAATGCCCAAAAGAATGATTGCCACTTTTCTTTATACTCAGTCCAGTGAGCCAAACCTCGTCCAGCACTCTGAAGTTCAGACCAGAGCTAAAAGATCTCAACTAACAAGCAGAACATCTGTCAATGCACATTTGGAGCTGGAAAAAAAGACCAAGAAGTCAACGGTGAAAAAAATGCTTGGAGATGAGTTGGAGTTTAATGCAGGTGATTAACGTTTTCAATTATGACTCACTGACATTGATAAATAATCATATTTTTGCAAGCTTTAATGGTCTCATGCTTACACGTCATCTGAAGTAGGTGCTGAAAACGATGCAGAGTTTCTGCCATGTTTTCAAACTCCTGACATCATCGAGCATTCAACACCCTGCGTTTGATCCGTAGATAGTGTGTGACCGCATTCTTGACCCATTCAGTATAATGCAGATGTACAGCGATTTCAACAGCCCCAATCATACTATACAGTGCATTGTTTGCAGATTCAGTCATGTGTTCCAGCATTACGTAGTGCTGGGTATTTGCAATTCTGCTGCATTCAAGGTTAATTCATTCATTCATATTTCAGTCTCCTTAACGGCATCAAGGAAAGTGTATAGTAACCAGACACAGCACCTGCTTCTTATTACAGGGTAATCATATTTTCCCATCTAAATCAGCCACACTGTTGTTTTATGGACATTAAATATTGCTGATAACTTTTGGAAACAAGAACATAAAACATTTACAAGAACGTAGACTACTTAATGGGAAAGTTTGGTTCTGTTAATGGTTCTTATATGTGCATTACCAAATTAAAACACAGAATTTCTAGAAAAAAAATGTTTAATTTGCCAAAAGTTTTGGGTGACTGATTCTTTTAAGTGAATCACAAGCATACCAGTGTAGTCAGATTCTAATGAATCATTTCTTTTTGGTGAATCAAACACATACAGCTTGTGACTAAATGTGAGACTCTATTGGAAACAGAAACTCTCCCCCCCCCCCAAATCAATGCCATTACTTGATTTGGTAACAAATTACAGAACCTGTTAATAGTTCTCATACATGGATTCTTCCAAGAGAACACAGAATTTAAAGCACTCTGTCTACAATTCGTTATTAAACAGTGTTGCTTGAAACACTGCTATAGTCTGGTAATGACTCTTATGAACAGATTGTTTAAAGGGAAACAAAAGCATACTGTGCAACCAATGCAGTCAGATTCTTAAACGAATGAGTCTAATGAACCAGCTCACTTTAATGAATCAAACACATACAGATCACATACAATCCTACGTGTCAATGAGACTGACGTATAATAACACAATAATAATTTTCTCTGATAATATTTCAGCAATCAAGTTAGGCCTATGTGTTTTCTATCAGCTGTTCAGAATCAGAACCTAAGATGTCAGACTGCCGAATGAATTACTCTTTTAATATAATTATTTGAGCGGCTTTGAAAAGATCTAAAACGGTTCACAATTCAGTTTGACTAATTCGGACCATTCACACTGAATTGGTTACATGATATTTCACAAACACAAAGACCGCAGAACAAAGTAGATATTTCTATTGTCTGTCAACCACAAAACCCTCTTGAAAAAAATAGCATATACTGGTTAGGTATGTTTTAAAGCTGGGATGTAGGTTTGAGCTGGTTTATGCTGGTTATTTGCGCATAGCTACAGCTTGTAAACAGCTCTGTTTGGCAGGTAAGCATGATTTGTATTAATTTACTGTATTCACTATCCATTATAAAGTATAATTGTTTTTTATGCATATGGACCACCATTTGTATAACCAGAGTTTAACATGGTTTAACTGTAGAATGATGAAGGGCTAGAAATGCCCCTGGACTTCAATGGAAACAGTAACATATTACTGTAGATACAAATGCAACTTTATTAGTTCATTTTAAAAGTGACGCTACTCACTGCAGTGGTCTGGTGTGGTGAACAGCAGGCTGTAACCTGTTGTGTAAACATCAGCACTGTTCCAAGTGTGGCGGGAAAAGCTCTAGATCTTTACAGCTGCATCTGGGGAAGTATGATGAGGTGCTAAGTGTGTCATAAAGGCAGATCAACACTCTCTAAATCAGGTGAGGGCTCTTTCATTCTTTAGCTTTCAAAAACCTTGAGCTAACTGCAGCTTAAATAATTATACCATGTGCACTGATGTTTAACTGCATCGTCAGAGCCAGAGGTGCTGATAAAAAATGATTTGCCATTATTTGCTTGGTGAATTTCTTCTTTCTTCACAAGCCAAGGAAACTGTTTGAAAGAGCGAGCTACTGCGATTTAAAGGTACAACTAAAAGGTTTTACTGCTCCAAGCAATGCTGTCACAACTAATGATTATTTTCCACCCTTCACTGGTGATTTGAAGAAAATTTTTAAATGTATATACTAAATATATATATATGTACATAAACATATATATATATATATATATATCTATACTAAATTTCTTCCAGTGGATTCTCTTTGTGCAACGAGCATTACAGTCACCTGCCAAAAAACAACACATTAAAATGCTATATATGTTTTCATACCTGTACGTTGTATGAAGAAAGGGAGATCAGCTAATAACACTCTTTACGTCTCTTTAAATTCTTTCAATTCTTCCATCCATTCTGTGAAAAGAACAATTTAAACAATTTTAAAGTTCAGAGAATATAAAGTAAAAAACTACACTCTAAAAAGGCTGGGTTAAAAAATAACCCAACCTTAACCCAGCTGCTGGGTAACTATGGGACAGAACACGGGCTGGGTTGTTTTGACCCAAGTGCTGGGTTGAACTATTTGACCCAGAATGCTGGATTGTTTATTTGACCCAACCAGTGGGTCAGGTTAACTGTGTTGCTGGGTTAAATATGACCTAAATTGGTAATATTTAATTGGTCTTATTGCCTTGCTACATTTATATTGACCAATATTAGCAATAATAAATACATAATAATCACAAAGGAATGTAAAATATTATTTTATTATTATATTAATAATATTATACTATTTTTCTGTAATACAACACAAGACAACACAAAAAATGCAACTGTAAATATCAATTTAATGTGTTGATATTTGCCAAATATAGTTGAATTTTGTTTTTACAGTTAGACATATTGTAAGAAATAGCTTACCTGGAGTCATGTCACCCAGCTCTAAATGCACATTTCCATCTCGCAGGTCATCAGCAAGAATTTGGTCTGCAATTGTAGCCCAGTCTTCAAAAAGTTATCTTTCTGCCTCTGGATATAGCTTCTGAAAGTCTCATGAAATCTGATAAAATTTGAAAACAAAAAAACAAATGTAACTATAATCCATATAGTGTTTATCACATGGCCTTGAGAGTAAGCAGGTGTTAGGAAAGAAAACAAGAGAAGCTCATGTATATTTAAATATAAAGACTTTATAAAATATATATATATATATATAACCTTTAAAAGTCAGGGTGTCAAGCTGCCTTTCCTTGTCCATCTGCACCAGCAAGAATCGCACATACCTAGAATGAAATTTCAGATTCAGAAAAAAGTTTGTCAAACAGGGTGTTTTTGCATGCTATGATTTTAAATGTACCGCTCCTTTGATGTTTTATTTTTTGATACGATGCAATATTATACAGAACGGTTGGCATAAGTAACCTAGCTAACCTTAGCCATCTCATTGCCTTCCCATTTAATTTGCATACTGGTCACCTAGCATTCACAAAAACAGAAGGAAAAGTAAAGGACCTCGTACATCACGAGAGAAGTCTAATTTATACTGTACCTGAGACAACATTACATTTAAGTAACAAATAATATCACAGACCAGAACGTTGTGGGGCATAGCGTTTTAGCTAATGTAGCTAAAGTTACCTGAGGAAAAAAAAGCGCGAAAATGCTCAACATAAAAATGATGGACATATTATCGGATTTGGCACATCGCGGACATATTCTTGAGAAAATATGTCCTTAAAAGATAAATGTTAGGATGAAATGGTCTGGCAAAACATTACAAAGCCATGCAGACAGTAACTGAACTTAGCCTCGTATTTCGGCAGTTCATGAGGCGTTAAGGGACATATAAATAAAGCTTTGCGCGCGCTCACACACAAACACTGGAGCACACGAATACATATTTAAGTTTATTTAACGATAAAACCATTGTTGCAGGAATTTTTTGTCAAAAATGTACCTTGCTAGGCGGCTATATACGTCAGGGAGTACATTAATGCTAGCCCGCACAGCGACAGATCAAATATTACATTAAACAGTGAAATATGTGTTCTCTTACCACAACTTATTAAAAATAGAGGTAAATAATCATACCATCATTAAATTTTACCTTTATCCTTCTTGCTGCGATGTGAGTGACCATCTGATGATGAGACGAGTGAAGAGTCGTTCGATGAAGAGGAAAATTTAAATGGTTCAGTGGTGAAAATTCATTTGACCCAGCATGAACAACCCAACTTTGTGTTTACATTACCTCAAATAACCCAGAATCTTGACCCAGCACACTTAACCCAACAATGTGTTTACAGAAATAACCCAGCACATTTTAGGGTGTAAGTATTATATAAAAATAAAAGGTTTTATGAAATGATAAACCTGAAATTTCAGACTTTTTTTTTTAAGAAAAGAGATCATAAATGATTATAGATTTTATGTAGGCTATAATGGTCTGAACACAGCAGACAGGCTGGATGAAAATGCAAATTTATGTATGAACTGCCATATGGCAAATGCATAATGCAACAGTTCTTCACAAACGCGTTTTGGGTGAAAAGTTTCTGTAAACTTAGGAAGTCACCAAACCTGGAATAATTTGCCTTCAGTTCATCGTAATCTTACAAGGTGGAATTTTGAAAGACCTGAGGATTTAGTACTAAGGGTGTAAAAATCCCTATAAAATAATTGTTTAGAAAATGGAAAATTGGACCTGTTGGAGCTTTTCCCCACAGATGAGGAAATAAAGTGCATTACAGGAAGCCAAATTCAATAAAGCCAAGGTTCAATAACTTTCAAAAGGAAACAGAATGGAAAAGCCTATGATGTTGTCCCCTGATGCCATAACTGCATGAGTGTGAACAGCACACCCAGAGAAATTAGGTTCGTCTTTCCATCACTATGGTGCTAGCAACCGAGAAACACGCACCTTGCCAAGTTAAGCCACATGCTATACTTTTATTGCATTTTTATTTCATTTTTTAAATGTTCCTGATTCATTTGTTTTCCTCCTGTTTTCCTGGAGACAATAAAATGTGACTTCTGACATACCTACGAAAGTCTGGCATGGATTTTCAACATATTCTCAGACTTCTGAAGCCCATTGTGTGTATACAAGTCTCTCTTCCTGTGGATATGACACATGGTAGAACTTAAGATTAAATGCACATTGATTAATGCTTTCTTGATGGTCTAAAGGCTGTATCATGTATATTTCTATGACCATAATCAAAATAAACTTTTGTTCTCAGGCCAACAAACATCATGGTCTAGAAATATTGGTAACAAACATGGAAATCGCACATCAAAACCATAACTGCATTCTGCCCGCATTCACAAATCCCCTCAATAAAGAACATGCTGTGCTATTTATCGTATCATTAAAAAAAACTGAATGCTATCACACATTCATTCATGCAACCAGTTCCATATCTGGCATTAACCCGCATGCAAAAACCACTAATCATTTCCAAATCAAATAACCCCCATGAGAGAAACAGATCTGAGTGTAATTTTGTCTTACTGAGCAATTTCAAAATCTTGAGTTTCGGTGACCAAGCTGTACTGTTCTGCGGTTCATTTGCAGCTGTAAAGCAGGGGGAAAAAGCCTCACGGCAGCATTGTTTAGCTACAGTGAACCTAAAACAAGCACAATTAAAATGTGCAATTGTCAACCTACAAGTACATTCATCTTTGCACATATGATTTACAAAGAATGTTTTAAAATGCAGCCTCCACACCAATATTAAAATTGCAATATACTGTACTTCTAAAAGGAATAACAAAAATTTACATTTTGTCATCTTTTTCTCACCCTCATGTCGTATGTTGAACACAAAAGAAGATATTTTGAAATTTGAAGAAGCAGTTGTTGGTCCCTATTGACATATTATGGAAGAAATATTATGGAAGTTAATGGTCACCAACAACTGTTCGCTTACCAGCATTCTTTAAAATATCTTCTTTTATGATCAACATAAGAAAAAAACTCATACAGGTTTGGAACAACATGAGGGTGAATAAATGAAGACAAATGAGTTTTTTGTCTGGGGTACAAAATTGTGTTTACAAATTTTCATATCATGTCTTCAGACAAACTAATGGATGATTTGCCATGGTTTAGAAGATTTGTGTTAATTATTTAAGAGTTAAAGGGATAGTTCACCCAAAAATGAAAATGTTCTTATCTTTTACTCATGTTTGAAGCATCCTAGGTGTTTGTGACTTTCTTCTTTCAGACAAATCCAATCGGAGTTAAAATAAAAATTGTCCAGACCCCTCCAAGCCTTTGAATGGGTGATCGCTTTACACTTTGGAAGACGTGAAATAACGTGCATATTCGTAATAAAACCTCACTCACACGGCTCCAGGAAGTGAATAAAGTCCCCCTGTAGTAAATCCATGCGTTTTTGTTTGATAAATATCCATATTTCAAATTTAATAAGCACTTTTCTCTCACGTCTGCTGTTTGTGGAAACCGGAAGCAGTCCCGGTGGATGTATGCATCGTGCGTGCGCCTCTGGGAAATGTAGTTTCAAAAGGAAACAACGTTTTCTTACTTAAGCAAAGGAAAACCAGTCTCCTTTTGGCTTATATCGACATCTTCCTACATTTTTCTTTACAAATCCTCGGTTAGTGCTTCTAATTCATGACTGGCGTTTTGTTTTGTTCTCTCTCCGTGCTCATAACTAATCATCTTACGTCATTCACCGGGACTGCTTCCGGTTTCCACAGACAGCAGACATGAGAGAAAGTGCTTATTAAGTTTGAAATATGGATATTTATCTTACAAAAATGCATGGATTTGCTACAGAAGGGATTTACGTTTTATTACGAATATGCATGTTATTTCACGTCTTCTGCAGTGTAAGGGCTATCACCTATTTAAACTCATTCAATGGCTTGGAGGGGTCTGGACAATTTTTATTTTAACTCTGATTGAATTCGTCTGAAAGTAGAAAGTCACATACACCTCAAAAGTGAGTAAAAGACAGGATAATTAAAATTTTTGGGTGAACTGTCCCTTAACACATAGTAAGCACATAAAATGTAATTTTTCTCACCCATGTATATTGTTTTACTCAGAAAAAAAAGTCATTGGTTATTTTACATGTCAGTCAAACAAACCATTTTTCTAAACTATTAAAACACACAAAAAATACAAAAAATATTTTAATTAATTTTAAATAGCAAAAAAGTAAGTTTAACAAAATTAGTTGATCTAGGTAGCAGAATATGTATCTTAGTAGGTGACGATCAAAAACTGCACTTTCTGGTTTGTTCGCAACTGCACAAAGTACAAAACACTTCAGTAACTTCTAAAAAACACTCAAACTTACACTACATTACCCAAGATCCCCAGCTGCATTAGGACTCTTCTTTTACTGATGTTCTTCAGATCTAAAACACATCTGGTCTTGTGTGCCAGCACAACATAGGGTTCACAGAAGACAGGATCTTGGAGCCTGGGTGCTCTGGGCTGAGTTTAGCTCTTTCACCTGTGGGCCATAGACAGGTGCGATGCTGCTTCAGTCAAGGTGAGCCTCCAGCGGTCATGTTTACCTGCACAAATTTGTCTGCCTCGATAGGGGTGAGGGTCTTTGAGGAATCATGGGGGAGAAATCAAGAATTCAGTCTCTTGCGTATTTCCTGGCCTCTGGGTTAACGTAAACCCTCATGTACAGTACATTCCACGGCGCAAGTCAGACGTGAGAGCCTGGTGTTGGCGGCTTGACACCCCCAATTACACACCCTCACGCTGCAATCACATCCTCCCTGCATGTGTGCACTTACGCATATCACAGAAATTCAAACCCAGTGACCCAGAGAACCCCCCCCTTAAAATATAGTGTTATCTTGACAATACACCAAAAAATATTTATTTTCTTTTTTTTTCCAGAAAAGAGGTATATATATATATATATATATATATATATATGATTATTTGCTCAATTATTGACTATAAATTAAACATTTAGGGGTAGACAGGTTTTATTACGTTTTTAATAACATCTCTTATGCTCACTAGGTCTGCATTTATTTGATTAAAAAAATACAGTTAAAACAATACTACTGTAAAATATTATTAAAGTTTAAAATAGGTGTTTTTCATTTCTATATGTTAACTAAACAGAATTCAGTCATGTGATGCAAAGATTTTTTTTGCAGTCATTACTCCAGTCTGCAGTATCACATGATCCTTCAGAAATTATTTACATTTTCTAATTTTGGTTCTCAGTTTATTAGTGCCTAAATATTAATAATTGTTCTAATTTTGTTGAAAATAATTATTTGCTGCTAAATAAATACATCTTTCCTTAAAAACAATCCCAAAGCTGTTATGTATGTTATGCATAGTGTAAATAAAAATAATTTAATATTTCATTTATATTATTAATTTAAGTAACATTATTTAATTAGAATATTTTAAAGAAATGTTTAAATCAAGATAAAGTTAAGATTTAATTAAAATTCATATATATATATATATATATATATATATATATATAATTACATTTAATAAAAAAATAAAATGAAAACATTAAAAAATATGTATTTTTTTATATATGAATTTCATTTAAAAATAAATAATTGTATTGTTTTTATTTTTTTGGTAGAAATTTTGTGTGGTCCGATATTTAATATTTGAATGAATCTTTATAAACAGTAATGAAGAGAACTACCCAAAAGTTTCCAATATGAGACCTCTACTGTTAAAACTGATCAGACTCGTTTATGCCAATCGGAATGGAAAGAGAAACAAGCAGAGGATGGTGTCATGGTAACCACATTTGCCACTTGGCACCCATGAGTCATTAAAATGTGGCGGGATGAACCAGTTAGAGGTTCCCCTGATTGAGGATAATTATGTCGGTCTATCGTTAAGCCATTTTTTCCACTAAATTCCCCCACAGATGTTTTAGGGACTTTCTACTCGTTTAATAAAAGTCAGCGACACATTTTTTTCAGTGTTTGTCAACTTCGCCTCAGAATGGGGTGAAAGGGAAGTTTGCGGCATACCTCTGAAACCCTAGTACTAATAAAAAGCGGTTTGACCGACAGGTTGAAAACAGATTTTTGTTTTTATCAAAATTAGAATGCAACGCTTATGCAAGTTGTAGGGTCACACCAGGTCACGAGGAAACGGACGCGATAAAGCGTGATATTCGGTGACAGGCCGGTCACTGACTCTCGATTTCCACTTTTTCAAAGCATGGCGTGCGTTCTAGACTCATCTGGGTTTTCTCAAGATGAAGTAAGTCATAATCAAAGTGGGTTTATTGCATCCCAGCCACTCCACTGAAGTAAGAAAAGGTCGGCACAGTAGTGGAATGTCCAGTGGGAGGAAGTGAGATAATCATTTAAGCGGCTGGAATGAATAGACCCATCCTCATGGTCAAAACAGAACAGCCCACACTGAAGTAGTAAGATTTTTTTTTTGTTTGTCATGTATTTATGGAAATGCATGAAAAGTTTAAGAGTCATTGACCATTGCTATCACTTGTAGAGGCTCCTCTTAGCTTTTAAAGTCAAAGCAACCACTTTTACACTCAATAGGTCAAGCGTTTGCATTCTTAGCACTTGCTGATTTTGTAACTACAATATCTGGTTGCAAAATATGGCCTTTTATAACATCAAAACATTAACTAATATTAATGAGCCCATGCTGTATTGTATAATATTAATACAAAAGGAGTTTGAAATTACTTGAAACTTGAAATTAAAATTAATTTAAGATCAGACATAGACGTAGATGAGTTTGTTTCTTCATCAGAACAGATTTGGAGAAATTTAGCACTTGCTCATCAATGGATCCACTGCAGTGAATGGGTGCCGTCAGAATGAGAGTGATAAAAACATCACAATATTCCACAAGTAATATAACTACAGAAAGTACATCCTTTTTTGTCCTCTCACATCAAAATGCACTAATATTAATTTATTTTGCTTGCTTGTAAACAGTGCTTTATCTGTGCAATTCTGTCCCGGTTCAGATGAGATGACTTGGATATATGAAAGGATATATATTTTTGGATATATTTTTGCCAGAACAAATGGTTTAAAGTTAAATGTCTTAAAGATTGATTTGTTCCTTACTGACATGCAGTTTTTCATTAATTTATGGAGACTGGAGTCATGTGGATTACTTGTGGATTATTGTGATGTTTTTATCAGCTGTTTGGACACTCATTCTGACGGCACCCATTCACTGTAGTGGAGCCATTGACTAGCAAGTGATGCTAGTTTTCTCTCATGGAGAAAAAACCCCCACAATTTCTTAGGTGGCCTGATGGGGAGTCATTTTTGTGTGAACTATTCCGTTAAAACCTTGTTACTACGAAATGTTGTTTTACAAAAGTAAAATGGGTTGCAAACAGCAGGTCAAGCTGACTTAAACATTGTCTCATAAAAATTGTCCAGTCATAAAAACTTTACCATTAAGTCTGAGAGGGTGAGAATCAGAACTCAGCTTAACAAGACACAGCTGAAAATGTACAGAATCACAATGCCAGAATAACAAACTCCTAACACCTCGATTTGTGAGTAAACATTCGGCTTCCACAGAGAAATTAATGAAACACAGCAATCTTAGACTGCTCATCTGTTTCTCTGAAGGGTTTGTTTGTGCAGGCCGGAGAAAATGAGGGGGTGATGGAGCTGAGGTGGAGATATTAACTCAAATAGATCCTGAAACAACACAAATGACATAAAATAAGCATACAATACCATTCAATTTCTGTTCTGTAGGATGACTCGGATACCACACAAAACCAAAAAGTGTTTATAATCGATGTAAGCACATGCAAACCATCTGAACACTCAAAGCTAAAAGCTAAGAATCGTTGATTGTTATTCAGCAACATATTTGTTTTGCTGCCATATGAAGCTAATAAAACTGTCTCAAAGCTTCTCTTAAGACTCTGCGCTGCATGGTGAGAGTACGTGTGGTTATTGTTTTTTCTGGTTATTAGTTTTATTGGCTGTTCGTGAGCACCTCATTTAAACTGCACAGCTCATTTGCAAACAAAAGGGAAATGTTGGGAATTAGAGTCAATTTAGGTATTTTTAAGCACTTGAAATTGAAAACATCTAGTCCTGGCAGAACACTCATACTCATAGGATAAATAACAGGCCTATCAAAGCACTCGTTGCACTTATTGTTTAAGAGAGAAACTTTTTGTGTTTTAAGTCATTTAATTAGGAAATACAAATAGTGGCATCTCCTAATAAATATATACAAACTGGAATACTCACATTTGTGATGTTTCTCCAGTTTTCTGGGATATTATTTTTTAAAAATCCTTTTTTTTTTGACTTGCATGGTATTGTAAATATCCACTGCCACGCGAAAGTTTTGGCTCTGCAAGATTTTAAATGCTTATATTAAGCAAGTACATTTCATATTTATTAATAATGGGAAGTGGTAGAGTTGAAGACTGCGTGGACAGTTCATCAGTCCTCTACAGGGGAGAGCTGAGGAATGGAGGAAGCTTATCTGCTTGAGAGAGATGAACAATGATCTATTTCATTACTGCTTGCTCTAAAGACTGCGTGAACGGGAAAAGAGACAGAAAAACCAGAAATAGAAATTGTGCAAGAAATTTTATCCTAACGGAAACGCATGCATCCACCAATTTGTGACATAACATGTTAAATTGCTGCCCAAATCCCTTTATCTAATTTATGTTGAACTAGACGGCTCTCTTTGAGGTGAGTTTAAGTCTAAGACAGAATCATTAGTCAGATGTCTACCTGACCTGGTAAGGGAGTTTAGATAGCAGGCCCGGCGCTCCATCTTTCTCTGCAAATGTCCGGTAGGCACATTACATTACACCCCTACATCTTTCTACTTTGCAAGCACTCAGAGAAACAAATATTGCGCTAATCCCTGTCACCAATTTATCTTCAACACATATTTGTAATGCTGTAATAAATTCAATCGTGTCTGTAAGGCTCATTTTACAAAGGAGAAAGATAAAAATGAAAAGGAGACAACTGATAAAACAAGGGTTTTTATTGAAAAACAATAAAAAAAGTTAAATTCATTAAAAGGAAATTTATATAAATAAAAATACAACTTAAACCATTTGTTTTATTCTTTATTTCTTGGGGTGGCTTTGGCGTCCTTTCCATTCTTCTTGGTGAGACCACTGAAGTATTTCTCTCTGAAAGAGTTGTGACCATGGTATGGGGTAAAACGAGGGTCAGCAAGGTGTGCAAGTCTGTCTGAATCCTGCAAGAAAGCATTTTAAACAGCTTAAGAACATCCAAAGTGCAAGATTCAAGCAAATCTTCAGTGGTGGGGAGTTCAATTTTATTAGCATTTATCTCTTTAGAAAACAACAGTCAATTTCAAAAGGCAAATTGGTTCAGTATTGGATTGTGTTTTATTGGCAATAACCTACATTCAAGTGGAGCTGGTTATTTTCTTATTCTACATTTTCTGGTAGAAAGTCATACACATTACTGGTCAAAAGTTTAGAACAATTAATAATGCTTTATTAATTCTATTTAACCCAAATACAGTAAAAACGCTAGCATTTACTTAATTTACTCCTGTGATGGCAAAACTTAATTTTCAGTAGACATTACTCCAGTCATCATCCATCAGAAATCATTGTAAAATGTTGATTTTATTCAGCAGAAATGCATTAAATTGAGAAAAAGTAACAGTAAAGACATTTGCAATTACGAAATATTTATTTTTCAAATAGATTCTGTTAGTTGAATCTTTTTGAGCATAAAAAGTTTCTTTCACAAACATTAACCAAACTTTTGACAGCTACTGAAGGTTTGAAATGAAAACAAGAAATGGACAGTGCACTTTTACATTTTTATGAGTTTATATGTAATTATTAAAACAAAGGCTAAAACGGTAAAAATGTTTTGAATGTTTGGCTGAGCAAAGCACGCTTTTATGTCCTCCCTTCACAAGCTCACAGTCAAGTGCCTAATGACAGACAGCAGAGTGTTAAGTTTCTCAGATTTTCCTGCTCAGAGCGGAGGCCTAGATCTTAAGCAGGACCTGCTGGAGGAGGGCAGGAGGGAAGCACACTGCGCTGCAGGCTAACGAGGTGGCAGGAAGACTGCGAGCTTAAAAAGTGATGACTCCAGCTCCGAGCCTGCAAACCATCAATGGCACCTTCTACAACACACTCCCTTCTGCCAGTCAGCAAGGACTCAGTTCAGGTCACACGTGCCGGGGCCTTCGTTTACAATGTAGGTTGCACAACACAGACCACACAAGCCTCTGGAACAGACCCTATAGTGTCTGTGGTGGCCTAAGTAAGCTGTGATGTCAATTAGAATTATAGGATGAACAAATGAAGATAAAAAGCACTGGTAATCTCAAGAAAACTGTCATGAAATGTCCAGGTCACATTTCACTCCAAAATACAATATAAAAACAAATATAAATAAAGTCTCACATTATTTAAATTTTGTTCACACACATTTTTGACTTTATAAAATTATTATCTGAAATCTTGGTGATCGTAGTAGTAGCCTACTATTCTTTTTGGCAGAATGTATCATTATAATTAACTTGATTATTTCCTGGATTTTCTATCACCATAGTCCCTAAACATAGTCCCGTGTAATTGCAGGAAATGGGATTCAAATCAAAAACATTTCCCCATTTTTCCGAGCTCCCCCAAGCTCCCACCTCCGTAGTTCGCACCCTGCACTAATGTATTATTCTAATTTGATAAAATAATGTTCGGTTAACCAGCAGCGTTTGTCGGTCGGAAAATTAACTGAAACTAGCATCTAATCAATTAAATAAATGAGCAACCCAAAATAAAATGCTAAATAAAAGCAAAAAAAAAGCAGGACAAACAACTATTGAGCCTATTTTGGGTCAGTTTGAAGCGTGTAGGGGTGCTGGAGACGTCATCGCCTAGAAAATAAAGTCTAATATTTTAAAAACTGAAGCAGCACAAACAAAGCACTAATGATTGAGCCTATTTTAGGTCAGTTTGGAGCGAGTAGGGGGGCTGGTGACGTCATGACGGCTGAGTGACCTGAGAATGACATTTAAATAAATACAATAAATACATACATTTACAATTATAAAGTTCAACTGGTAACTATACACCCCTTCAATATCTAATTATATCTATTAATCTAATTAATTAAAGTGCCCATATTATAGATTTTTGAAAATTACCTTTCATGTAGTGTGTAACACAGCTCTAAGTGAATGAAAACATCCTGCAAAGTTTTAAATCTGAAATTTATAGTCATATTCTATTTGTATTTTCTTTTTATTCTATTTTATTTTATTGCTAGTTTATTTTTTTATATTATATTTATTTACTGTACTTATTTTTATATTATATTTCTATTTTGCTGTTTACTTAAGGGTTTTCTTAATGTGTCAATTTGTTGTTTACTTAAGTGTTTTCTGTTTTCTTAATGTGTCAATTTGTCTTCAACTTGTGTCAATTTGTTGGGGCAGTCGTGCAATACATTTCACTTCATGTCGTACCGTGTATGTATGTGAATGTGACAAATAAAATTTGATTTTGAT
Source organism: Enteromius mattozi (assembly GCA_032359235.1). NCBI lineage: Eukaryota > Metazoa > Chordata > Actinopteri > Cypriniformes > Cyprinidae > Enteromius > Enteromius mattozi. The sequence goes on from JAUMHE010066092.1 coordinate 15,563, forward strand.
TTGATTTGAAAGTGCACCGTGTATAAAGTTATTGTCTCTCTCTTTAAAAAAAAAAAATAATACAGTTGATTCTGAATCATTAAAATGAATAATTTTTAAAATGATTTCCAAGCTGTTTCATGTTGACGTCAATATGAAATGCAAATTCATTCTTTGTCACTAGGTGTTGCATTTGTTTCCCCGTTAAATGGTTAGCTCACTCTAAAATAAAAATTTTGTGATTAATTACACACCCTTGTATCGTCCCACACCTGTTAGACCTTTGTTCATCTTCAGAACACAATTTAAGATATTTTTTGATAACATCTGAGAGTTCTCTGACCCTCCATAGACAGCAACACAACTGAAAGGTTTCCAGGTTCAGAAACATAGTAAAAACATTGTGTGGCATCAGTAGCTCAACTTCAGTTTTGCGACGCTACGAGAATACAAAAGTAACATCATTTATTCAACCACTCTTCTCCCCCAAGTTACGTCTTCCGCCATTTTACTTCTGCCATCACAACGTATACGCATGCTTAGTTTCCCCCTAGGCGTAAACAATGGTTATTACGTTCATGCGCACTTTCCCCCCGAATGTAAACAACGCTGATTACATCAAATACGCTCTTAAGTAATTTCCAAAATGGCAGAAGACGTAACTCAGGGGAGAAGACTGGTTGAGTAAATTGTTATTTTTGTTTTCTTTGCGCAAAAAAAAAGTATTCTCGTAGTGTTGCAAAATTGAAGTTGAGCCACTGATCTCACATGGACTGTTTCATCAATGTATTTACTACGTTTTTGGACCTGGGAACATTTCAGTTGTGTTGCTGTCTATGGAGGGTCAGATGGATCTCTGATTTCATCAAAAATATCTTAATTTGTGATGAAACGAAGGTCTTATGGGTTTGGAACGACGTGAGGGTGAGCAATTAATGACACAATTTTAATTTTAGGGTGAACTAGCTCTATAATGCTGGACACAAAGCAGCACTGTGCTCACAAACCAGTTTATCAGCCATTACAGGCATAATGAGATGAAAATTAGACAATTGGACCAATCACCGCAGGTTATCGTTATGCAAAAGAGGGGCATGGAAAAATAAATTGTTAAGCGAATCGCGTGGGTGTCGTTGAGCAAGTAAGGTAAAAAGACAATAAAAGCCTTTTTTTGTCCTTGCATGCATGTCAACTTGTTATTGGGGACTCCCAAAACCAAAATATGAACTTCCATTACCCATATCAGGGATTTCTTTGTAAGATTTACCCAAGAAGAACACCAGATCTTTGGTGTAGGTACTACTGCAGGGGAAATGAGGACACACAGAATCTATGTGCCAAAATGCAAAATGTAAAGAGAAACAACAGAGCAAGTGAGAGAGAGAGATGGAAACAGAGAGAAAGAGAATGAGACAAGGCAGAAACAGGGCCTCATCTTGACTCAGAGTTGTTTGACAGCTATGGACTAATGCTAGATCTGCTAAGCTCCTAAAAGTCCTGCGCTCTGTTCTAAAAATAAGCTGCACTGGGTAATATTTATCCCATAACGTAACAAGACATGTTCCTTCTGTTCTTAAACAAAAGCAACAGAATAAACCTAATATTATAATTCATGTGAAGAGCACTGTAGAACAGTCTAACAGAGCCGATCAAGGAAATTAGGATAAACATCTTGAGCGATGGACACTATTCAGATGGTTTTTTGTTGCTACTGCTGAACACTAGGAGAGGTTTTGCAGAGATCTCCAGAATCTTATTGATGGATCCCATGCCAAGATCACATCAGAGCTACTTGAGCTTTGGGAAATGAGCCAGCTTTTCACAGAAGAGACTGATTTAATAGACATTTTTTTTCTTTGGGGATTGAAACAAGTTCAGGAGGAATACAAGGACATGATATCTACAGATAATGTATATGTTCCAGGTTTGGAGCATAAGTCGGTGGAGACACATGCCAGTCTGGGTAAATATTCGTGCGTGGGTTTCAGGAAAGATTTTATGGGAACAATTTGGGGTTTTGAAGTGAAGTGGTTGTCAAATCCAAAGATGGATTGTTTTCCATACAATGTGTGATTAAGTCATTAAAGCGGCGTAAAAACAGAGAGTCAATCACAGCCAGATGGCAGGATTATTTTCAGACTGGCACCATAAAAGACGTAACAGTATAAAACATGTTCAGGACAGTTCACATATATCAAGCTCATCTTTACACCAAAGGGGTCTCCACCCAAAAAAGCCTCACATACCTCAGGCTCCTTGGTCTTCTCCATGGTGATGAGTCTTCGTGACGTGTGGCTGGACAGAGTTTGTTCGCAGTTGCTGATGAGAGTCAAACAGGGGTGAAGAGGCACCATCTCCTCACAGTACCTGCAGACATTAGTACAGTTTCAGATCAGCCAGCTGCACGCTTACCAAACAAAACATCTTGATAATGGTAGGGGATGTCACAACTATCAGCTGCTGTTGCTGAAATTGTGCCACTGCTTACTTGTGTCTGTCACATGCACTGCATAGCAATAAAAAAGGTGTGATACATTAACTGACATTTTTGCTAGTTATTCTCTAGGCAACAAGGTGGTCACCAAAACAACAACAGCAGCAATGCAAGAACTCAGTTGATTGTTAAGGACAACACATGACATCTTGCTGACGCGATTACTATATCTTTGCTTCCATGACAATGTAAATCTAGCAGGAAAGTTGTGAACACATGTGGTGGGTTACAAACAAAACTTCACTAAATTTGCCTTAACACTTTAACAAGTCAATAAAATCAACATGAAGCTAGGTAAAAATAAATAATTCTAAATGATTTTTAATCAACAGATCAATCTTATATATATATATATATATATATATATATATAAATATAAATATATATACATATACATATACATATATATATATATATATATATATATATATATATAGTGTGTGTGTG
>JAUMHE010066249.1:0-18459 GCA_032359235.1 Enteromius mattozi
TCTACTTCATTTCAAGGGGCAAGGGGAAGGGGCGAGGGGTAGGCAAAGGGGTAGAAAATAGAATTGGGATTGGGCCTTTAAATATACCAGTTTAGTATACCAAAAGTACTAAAGCAGCATAAATCACTGTATTAGTAGCTATACCGATCATAAAATAAGTGTATTTCAAATTCACTGTACTGCCTCCCCACCCTAAGTGTTAATATTGGAAATGTCAAACTAGAACACTACATCAATAGATAACCAACCATAGACTAGCACAGTTCTTGCAACTTGGGCATCTGAGGAAATCCAAAAATGTGTAAATCATGACAGTAATCACTAGTAAGACACTCACTGCCTCTGCGCTCCTGGGTCAGAATTAAGCGCATTGTTGTTGTTTGTATTTCCTTCAAGTAGTTTTCCATTTGTCAGGGCACTGGTTCTGTCTTTCTCCTCTATCTTCAGCCTTGTGCTCTGATTGATGCAAGATTCTGAGGGGCCTGACTGCTGTCTTGTGGTGGGCTGATGCCCTGCTGCTGGATTACTGGACTGAAATAACTTCTGCCTGGCTTCCTGAGTCCTCTGAGCAGAGGCAGTCCATGACTGCGGAGCGGGACTGAGCTCCACCGGTCTGGGCGCAGCTTTGATGGGGGCAGATAAGACAGAGGTGTAGCGCTGGGAAGATGGCTGATCTCCACTGCCAGATTTGGGCACCAAATCAGCAAGCGTAAAGCCAGTGCTCTTAAAAGGCTTAACAGTAGGCTTGAAGCTATTTTGGCCATGTTGGTGAATAGTACAGACCAGTGAGCCAACGTCCGCTCCCAGTTTATACGCCCCAGATTTCAGTGTGCCATAGCATACACTACACCTGTTTAAAAAAAAAAAATTGGGGAGGAGTTATAGTTGCATTACAGTAGTTATTACATCGCAAAAAAAGAAGTTTAATACTTGTCAATAGTTATGCAAAATTATAGTGATTGTTCCCAAGCATACTCACTTAAAACAGCTCCGGTGGTAGAGTTTTCCATCCACCAGATGTCTCTGGACCAGATGGACATGATTTCCACATACTGCACATTCACCTTTCAATGTGCCAGTTTTATTTGAACTCTCCACCAAAACAGTTTTCTACAGAAGAGTAAATAAAATAAACCAACAAATAAATGGGGGAAGAAAATTAATAAAAACACCAAATAAAATACATATTATAAGCAAAAGAATAAGCAAAGACAAATCTCTCTGTAAGCTTAAGAAAACCAAATCAGTTCCCAAATCATAACTGAATCAGTCATTTTTATAACTAGTGTTAGACCAAATCACTCTGAAGCTGAATAATCAAGGGAAAGCTGAACTGACACCTTCTCAGCATCTCTGTGTGGTTGTGGAGATCTCGCTCCGAGTGGCGTGATGGGCGCCGGCACACATTTCTGCCCTGGAGATTTCTGCCAGTCCGTGCCAGTCTGCCGAGCTGGAGTAGCTACAATGTGCTTCTCTGGAGCACTTTTCTGGATGTTAATAGATGGAGGACGGTTGTCTCTGATATTTTTTGGCATTTCAATTTGAGGAGGACGGTTCTCTGTATTTGTTTTAAGATTGTGGTTTTTGGCAACCACAGGCAGATTCTTCTTCTCTGATGGCACCTCCTTAGAGTCCTCGGCGTGCCGCTTGATACCTCCTACTCCCCCGACTGAGGAAAAAAAAAGCCATTGAGAAGAAAGACCAAGATATACAAATACATTAGCTAAATCAGTCATACACCAACATTATTTCTGCAGCATACGCCATGTGCACACTACAAAGTTGACGGTAGCTATTGACTTCCATAGTACAGAAAAAAAATACTAATCGAGGTCAACGGCTACCATCAACTGTTTGGTTACCAACCTTTTTCAAAGTGTCTTTTGTGCTCAACAGAAGAACAAAAACATGTTTGGAATGGTGCAATGAGTAAATGGCAGTACAATATTTGGGTGAACTATCCTGTAAAGTTACACTACATGCTGCTACTAAAATCTTTAACTTCACAATTAAATTTACAGATTTAATTTGTAAAATGTATGTATTTTTACTGTTTTCAAAAAAATATATATATATTAGCAACCATAGCTGCCAGCTTTCCTCCCCTGTAAAAACGGGAAGTTTTGTTTTGTTTTTTTACATTGTAGAATACACAGACAAAATGTGCGATATACAGCGAATCCTATTAAGACAAATACTGCATACCACAATGCAACACATAGCTTGACTCATTTCACCCAATGGCCCAAAGTTTATACAAAGTATAAAAAAAAATAATAATAATCATCAGGGATAATTGGGTGCCACTATCAGAGTTAAACATGAAATGTCATGAGGTCTTATGACTGTTGGATACTTCTGTTAGAAATGTTTGTGGCATAGGCTAACACATGCTTCATATACTGCACGCTACACTGCGCTATAAATAATGTGTGTTATGGTACTTAAACATCCTGAACATAGTACAGTATTCAAATAAGACAATGTCTGTCCAAGAAATGGCCTTTACTTTAAAACCACTGTCATGGTGGATAAACAGTCTTACTTGGCGAGCGGCCGTGGAAGTAATTATAGTATTGTGAGACATATGTTAGGATGCTGAGTCTGTCTGGGACAGGCAAAGCCACCATGTCCTCGGCATCCAGAAGAGCTGGGATTCCCAGATGATCTTCAGCCACACGGAACGCCTGGAGCACATCACATGACACAAATCAGCCATTAAGTTCACAGCTACAACACCACATAATAGGAGGATGAATCCATACACAAAAACAACAATCTGACCCCCACAACGATGAAAAGACAAGCACCCTGTGTTTATAACAACCGTTGAACATGCTCATTCAACATGACCTCATACGATTGTTTCAGGGCGCCGGTATCACACTGTGGAAATGGTTTTCTGGGGGGTTTGGCAAATTAACTGTAAACACAGACAAGACAAAAAAAAAAAAAAAAAAAAAAAAAGAAAAGGGAAGACGTCAGAAATAGAATAGGCCAGTAAGCAGCATGATCTGGCACCACATCAAGATGGCCCGGACAGGGAGCGCATAATGAATAGCACATTTCCTGTTCGCACAGCAGCCTGGGAACGGGGACAAGAGAGGGGGAGACCAGGGCATTGTTTAGGCCTGACCTGGACACACTCATTAAATTTTACAGGACAGCTGAGGAGGGGCAGCATATCCTCCATGATGCAGCTGCAACTTCCTGTTTCTCTTTTGGGTTACAGCACTGATTGTATGAAATAAACAATTTAAGTAAATACTGGCAGGGTTTGAGCAACACACTGGTGGAAGTATTGGCATTTAAATGCACCATATTCTTTGGTGTTTAAATGCACAGATGAGAACATTTGTAAAGACAGTAGTAGAACAGAGGTAAGTTAATCTTGACGGAAAGGATCAGGTGCCCCGTGGATGACTGTCACCCTTCTTTATAATGCATTAACTGGACTGAATCCACACAGCTCGGGTTCAAACCACAGCTGAGTGCCGTCTATAGAAGTAGTGAGGGTTTGTAATAGATCTCAGAGTGTGTGGCTTATAATCTACAGTCTCCGAGGAAGAGCTCATCATTAGGAAAAAAAAAGTCCCTTTTGTTCATGTCTTACCACTTCCTGACAGGGATATGAAAAATAATTAGGTCACTGGTCCTGTTTGGACAGCACTCATACCCTCAAAGGCTAATTAAATTTAGCTTACGCTATAAGAATGAAAATGGTTGGTTCAAACTATTTTTAAAAAATGCAGATAAACACCACATTTTTGTTTTTGGGTAAACTATTCCTTTAAATTAAGTTAACAGTTATACATGCCAATCTACCAAATATTGTCTTTGCTATCTGAAATTTACAACTGTAGAAAAGTTCATAACATAAGCTGAAAATTACAAGTTACCTATGAACAATAGATAAAACGATAAAAGCTTAAGCATTGAATCTATAAAATTAATAAATAGATACAAAACGATCTAGACTGTGTAGTATTAGTTAATTACTCTGAGCCCTGAAAAATAAAATTGGATGGTTTAGGACAGCATTCATCCCTCTTACCCAAGTTCACAGAGTACAAGCTTGAAACATTAGATGTTTTACTGCAAGGAAATGTTTGCACAAACTAAAGGATGTCTTTGTGCCAAAAGTTATGGCTGGAAGACTTGACCCATAAATAGGCTCTTCTACTGAGCAACAAGTCTCATCCATTTAGGAAGTCTGCATTAGATCACATGCATTTCACAAGCTGTGAGAAGAGAGTCTTAAGTGCCCTTATTCATGTCAATACATGAGAAACAACTTATAAATTACAAAAAAAAAAAAAAAAAAAGGGAATTAAGTGCATTATCATGGGGCTGTAGCAAACTCATATCTGCTCAGGATACAGCCAAAACTAACTGCAAAGCAAGCAAGCTTTGGGTCACCCTGCAACAGGTCTGTCGTAATTTCCTACGATCAAGGCAAACTGAGTAACTTACCAAGTGGTTGTTGTAATACACATCATCTTTGGCGAGAGACTCAAAGTTTCTGAAAGAAAACAAGAACATGAGTCACCAGACAAACAGAAACCTTTAGAAGTGCTACAGTACAATTACAATACAACTTTAGCTGCTGCTAAAGTAAGCTGATGAAAATTTAATAATAGTTAATAATAATAATAATAATAATAATAAATATAGCTGCAAGCAACAATTACCGGGGTTCGAGCATTTTAAGGGTTTTGAGGTTGTATAGGGCAACCTGGATGTATGGCAGAAAGTGAAGCACATCGAACATGGACAATAGGCTCACAGACTCACACACACAGAAATGAAATGGATACACTATTATATTAATACAAACACACAGACACACACAGGCATACATTCACACACATTGTGTTCCAATGTTAGATATTTGAAATAAAAGATAGGTGACAGTTATTGCAAGTCTTCTCTTTTAAAGAGTTTGTGTTATTTTCAGGTTTCACAGTAATGATTATCTGGCAAAATTGTAAAAAAAAAAAAAAATGAGCAAAATGGTAAACTTTAAATGTGATTTTAAATGTTATAATAGTGATTTTATGTCTCCATGAGCAAACAGTGTTAGTGTTTAATCAGCCCATTAGTGGTCTTCTGCTGCTATCTAGTGGTTACAAATTGCAATTTCATGCAGAAAACTGTGTTTAATGTTTAAAAATATTATAGTGCAATTTTTTGGCAAAATAGTATGATTGACATTAATCCCAGAGACAAAGTTGTTCAGAATGAGGAGATCTATGATATTTTATGAAGATATAGTGTATAAGTAAATGTATGAGTAGCTTCAGGTATTTAAGATCATTTACTCTGGAAATATTGTGTTTTTGGGGCCTTTTTTAAATGGTTATAGCACTACATATAGTCTGAGGTCTATGAAACTTTGCTTGCTTGCTAAGACTCATCTGCCACATGTTTTAACTAAGTTTCATAAAGTTTTGTGTTTTTGTTCAGGTTTTATAGGCTTTTGAGTATACCTGGCCACACCCCTTTTTTAAATGAACCTGTTACAGCTAACCTAAAGACAAAATTCCAAATTTTTTGATAATTATTAATCTAGAGAGCCCAGAAAATTGTTCTGTATTGGTTTGATCGAGATTAAGCCAAAGCCTGAGACTAGCTCGCAAAAGTAGGTTTTTAACATAACTGAGAATATTTAATGAACTATTTGATTGACAGCATTAGTCCCAGAGCCAAAGTTGTTCAGAATGAAGAGATCTATCATATGATATAAAGATTTAACGTTTGTGTTAATATATGTTCATGTTCTAAAATTTTTAAGTAATTTTCTATAGAAATACTGTGTTTTTGAGGCAGTTCTAGCTGTTATAGCGCCACCTATGGTTTGATCTCCATGAAACTTTGGATAATTGTTAAGAGTCATGTGACACATGTTTTCACCAAGTTTCGTAAAGTTTTGAGTTTTACAGGCCTGAGCCAATTATACCCAACCAAAGACAAAATGCAACATTATTGATCTAGAGTCCACAGATTATTACTGCAGTGGTTTGATCAAGATTGAGCGAAAAACCAGGGACTAGTTTGCAAAAGTTGGTTTTTAACATATTTGTTAATAATTAATGAACGATTTGACTGACAGCAATACTTCTTGAGGCAAAGTTGCTCACTATGAGGAGATCTATCAAATGATATGCGGAACACCACGTGATTACAGAGCCAAAAACCTTGTTTCGTTCCGATCGACCCCCGTTAACCTTGTCTAATAAGTGATAATATCTAATTGGCCAATGGCGGCCATGTTTTTTGAGATACGCCAATGTTCTCATAGATCCCTATTGGATGTTGGACAAAGACACTGCATACCAAATGGTCAAGATTTTATATGCCCTAATGTAAACTCATTTGAATTAATAAAGGAATGTGTAAATCTTGGGTCCTATGATTAGTCCCTATTTTTTTTAATCTTCACTTATTTTAGTCTTTACTAGTTCTTTCATAGTAGTCATGTAATGAGGCATACATACAATCATTCCACGTAGCCTCTATAAAGTCAAAAAAGCTGTAAAATCATTTGAATATGGTTAAATCAAGGAAGAGTATGTCATGTTGGAGGATGCTGGAAACTGCTGTCGTCATTCCATTGAAGTACAATGAATTACAGTTGCTTTAGAAACAATTCAGATACATTTTAAAAGTCAGTTTTACGCACTTATCTGTAAACACACTTCTAAAGCCCAGCCAGAACTAACTTTTTCTTGCCATTTTCTAGGATTGTTATTTAATGTGTGTATTTAATTAATTAAAGTCAATTCACTTCAAGTCCAGTGTGTATAGTTTATTTATGCCTGGTCACAATCAAGTCAGACAAATGTCTAGGTATTACAGTACAGTACTACATACATAAACGCATAAATATTTCATATTTTTGAGCTCCACAAGGTTATCCTCATCAAAACTTCGTGTATGCAAATCAGTGACAGCTTAGAGATAAACGACTCTTACATGAGGTCCGGTCTGAACTTGTGGATGAGAGCGCAGAAGGCCAGTCCATCTCTGAAAGAGGTGCTCATGTTGCTGATGGTCACGTCTCTGTATCCCTCGCACTGATTCTTGCACCACTGTTGAAGCGCCTTGATAGCCGCCATCCTTTCCAAAAGCCCTCGCGTACTGCCAAAACGCACGGCAGATCTGAGTCTATTAAGTAACAGAAAGAGAACAAAAATCGTTTGCTCGACGAAATAACGGAGCTCGGTAGAAAACAAGTGCGGAGACACGGCGGGAAGTCCCAAGAGTTGAAGCGGATGTACGAGCTGTAACTGGCGTCTCCTCGGAGCGGTTTACTTCAGCTGAGCAACTTCGACACTTGTGGATCAGAGGAAATGACGGGGGAGGAGCCTCAAATCATTAATAATTTAACGCTAATTGCTTTTTTCTTTCTTTTTTTTAAGGACTCTGTTTCGCTTGTTATTATGTCAGTGTTACATGCCAAGCATGTCCTTTAAAAAGGAACTTGTGGAATGTGACGAAATTAAGGCCTACTTTAAAAAAACATGATGCATTTTCAAGTTCATATCATGTGGGAAGCTTAACATATAGCTAAGTTACTTAATAACCGAATTTAATTTCAGGTTAGCACTATGTAAACAAATTTACTATCGCTCAGTGAGCAATATGACTCTTTATTCTATCCTGTTAGTAAACAATGAAGCTATAAGTAATGAAGTTTCAATGCCTCATCTCGACCAGACTATATATCTATTCAAGTACATTGTTTATAAGGTGCTTCATAACAAGAATGACCCATATTTTTTATGACAAACGCTGTGTAAACGTGTAATATGTTTATGATGAAACCACAAGGGGCTGCAGAGGATGTTTACAACCATCAGCATAAATCAGTTCAAATTATTGTTGCATGAATATGAATGTTTACAATGGCCTCTTAACAAGGTCAGACTGTCCACCTCATTTGCATAGGCGCATACGAACCCTGGGAAATGAACAACAACAACAAAAAACCTTCAACATTCAGCCTGTTTTACTTTAACGATAATAAAACAGATACATATTTCATTAAACGGTCTAAACTTTACTTAATAAACATAATATCTGCAATAAAAAACACAGTTTCTTTCATTCACCCAATTAAAGTCTCTTGTGTTGCTGTCCTGAATGTACTGTATACAGTATATAACCCTAGGGTAGACGGAAATATCATCAGCGCTCAGCTGTCCTAAAGCAGAGAGAGATTGTTTTCCGTGTAATTTCAGATGATCCACCTCCTCTGATGGTTTTAAGTTTGACTTAGGTAACCCACGGTGAGCATCTCAAGTTGTGGATGGGTGCACAATCAATGAGATTATTTATAGCTTGACACCCAACTTCAGAAAGACAGGAACCGGAATATGATGAAGATGAGGTGACAATCTGAGCTACAAGTTACACATCAAATCCTCTTCCAGATTTCACATGCATGATATTCTCATAGACTGTTCTAATCAAACAGACCTGCTTAAGACATCTCAAGACAAGATGCCCTTTAAACTCAAGAGGACCCTGTTGCCCAGAGGAGGGCACTCTTACTCCACACTGGCTCAGAGAGCTAAAGACCTAAAGATAATGCAATTCTAGGCTCTTCAACATCAGTTTTGCTCACACAAACATTGCATGAAGCGCACTTTTCTGCTGATTCCACAGAAAATTTCCTAATTCGACTTGAAGCAGGTGCTCCATATTTTTAGAAATGCCAGAGCTGTCCTGCATTTGACAATTTCTGAAGGGTTGCAGTTCTGAACAAACAATTTAGGATTATCTGAAGTGGATTTAAACAGACAGTCCACTCAAAAAATACTTATTCTGCTATATTTATTCACTTATCAAACCGTTTCAGGTCCCATATTTTATGTCCATACTATAGAAGTCAATGGGACCCAGACCCTGAAGAACCAGCATTCTTCAAAATATCTTCCTCTGTGGTCCAGTCATACAGGTTTGAAACAACATGAGGGTAAATGATGTCAGAATATTCATTTTATGGTTGAATGATCCCTTTAGGTAGCAGGTTTTCTTGAAAAACATGTCAACTTTAAGCACGACACACAAAATTAAAAAAAAAGTGATTTCCAAAAGCATGCAATAATTACAGTTTATGAACAAATGTTCAGCACAGATAGCATCTATTGTGGGAAATGACACATGTAAAGTGTGAGGCAATCTTTAAAAAGCACATTTTGTCAGAAAAGGCAGTCATTTTTCAGCCGTCCGTCCCTATTGTGTTTGTGGAGGGCTTGTGGCAGCTTGCAGACATCCTGTGTTTTCACGCAGGGTAACAGGATAGCTGATAGAGGAGCTGGCCATCGATGAGATCACCAGGAGCTTCCTCTTTTAGCTCTTCTTGTTCACTAGCTGTCAGTCCAACAAACTACCTTTGTAAATATATAAAGAGAAGCAAGCCACCTCAAAAGGTGTAAAAATGTGTTATAAAGGCTGTGTATAAATTGCTGCTTATAATAATTAAAGAAAAAAATAAAATTAATTAAAGAGTGAATACATATAACTTCACATTTGTCTGTATAAAAATACAAAAAAAAGTATTATGAGTTGATATGGACTCTTTTCAAAGACTGAGATGATGTGTTTCCAGAGATATTTTTTATATTTGATTTTATATTTGATTTTTTTATAGTTACAAATTAAATAAAAATGAACACAGCTGAGTGTTTTTAACACGACTGCTGAGGGAATGATGGCAAATTTGGCAAAAATGACCAAAAAATCGTATCTAAAATTATATGTTAAGCCATCAAAAACTTGAATTTTATTTTTGCTATTAGGGTAAATGGAAACACACACACACAAACATTTGTTACTGTTCATCCCCTATAGAAGTTTACACAAATACAATGACTTCTGTTTCTGAAAAAATCTCAGAAATTTGAAAAGGGTCCATTGGTTTCACAGATGATACACGTCATTGTGACGATCAAAGAAACGAAAACAATTTAGAGTGAAGAAATGTGTGTTTCACTGCTCTCAGACACATTGTTTAACCTCATCACTTGGGTAATTGTGCATAATAATAAATAATAAATTGAATGTTACTTCTAATGTGTCCTGTATGATTCTGAGGTACTGTATAATGGCTGCATCTGTTTCAGTCTCGATGCAGGCCTGCGGCAGACACCTGTGTCTTCATCTGCCTCTCTCTGCTGGCCTTGGCCACCGTGCTGTGGATCTCTGCCTCATAGTCCCTGGCCTTCGCCCTCAGTTTGGCAATGCTACAGCAGCGGAAGTCCTCTGGACTGGGCTCCTCTGACACCTCCTGATCTCTTGGCAGCTGAAGCATGTCGCTTGCAGGGCTGTGGATAGCTGATGAGGACGGTTTGAACCAAGTGGGGCTTCCTTTCTGGTGTTTGCTGTCCCAGCCTGGACTGCTGCTGCTGCTGTGGAGCTCTGGAGCTGTGCTTCCGCTGGACGAATCGACCGGTCTGTCGTCACTGTCACGCCGGACACACTGCTCTCCCGCCTGGCTCTGGAGCTTCATCTGCCGCCGCATTTTAGCTCTGCGGTTTTGGAACCACACCTACAGGAAATGTTTTATTTTAGGTTTAGATTAAATTCTGCAAATTTTCACAGTACTAGTAGAGACATTGGCCTTGTTATTCAGTAGATATTTTTTTGTATCTTAAGAATTGTTTGGAAAAAATATGAAAATTTGATTTTTTGTAGAAATTATATAAAGATAACTAATATAATCATTAAGAAAATAATATTCTTCTGAAGTAGATTTCTCTTATTATAATACTTAAAATCTAAAAAATTATTAAAAAATAAAATCTAACAAGTTTTTCCTCTTTCCAATTGCTCTCGTAAAGTGGATTTTTTTTTACTAAAACACACACACACATATATATATATATATATATTTGTTTTACTGAAAAATTACTTTCTCGTTTAGTGTTTTAGTAGAAAAATATACATATAAATGACTAATTAAGAGAACCAGAGATTGAGAAAATCATTAGGAATATGCTCATTAAAAATGTATATATATATATATATGTATTTTTTATTTTTTTTTGGCTTTGTCCCGTAAATAAAATTCTTTGTTAAAAACAAAAAAAGACAAAAATCGACAACTCTAGATTATCTTTATTATTATTATTTAGAAATTTCTAGATGTTATTATGTCCCTATAGCATTTCCTTTTTGGAAAAAATAAGGGACTTTAAAGAAGAACAACACTGCAAGTTTTGTGGGAAAAAAAAATTAAATAAATAATCTTGTGAAAAATATTTAGTAAATATTCATATTACTCTGTGCATCACAACAGTTAAAAGAGAGCAAAGCAATGGCAACCTGCACTCTGGCCTCTATCAGGTCCAGTCTGAGGGCCAGGGCTTCTCTCATGAAGACGTCTGGGTAGTGGGTGCTCTCGAAGGCCTTCTCCAGCTCCTCCAGCTGCCAGCTGCTGTAGTTGGCCCGAGCTCGCCGCTGCTTCACTGGCCGGGGTTCATCTGGAAGCCACATCGCAGCCACCAATTAGACAATTGCCAGAGGCTGACAAGGAACTAATGGCTCTAGATTGGATAATTAGCGCAGCGTTCATTAAACCCTCTTCAACAGAGCCGGATAATTGATTGTTAGTTACGAGTTGTTAGCCAATCCTTTGTAAACATTTTGAATCCTATTAAATACTGTAAAATGAGGATGGACAACTATGAGAGAATATGATTCACAAATGGCCTCTCTTAATAAACGCTACACATATGTATTATTAAGAGCAAATCACCTAAATAAATATACGACACCCAGAGCCATCTCGCCAGTCAAGCTTTTTGCCACACAACACATTATATAATATTTTCTTGTTAATAACTTGATCCTTTAACACTGTCACAGTTTATTATATCTACTTATTTTTATTTATTTTAAAATAACTTGACGCTCTAACACTAACCTATTCTATCTATTATTTTTCTGTTTATTTTTTAAAGAACGTGACCCTATAACAAACTCTTTCTCTATTATATTTCTATTTATTATCTTATGTACTTGTTTACTTTAAAAAATAAATATATTGAGCTACTAATGCTCTCTAATTCCTATTAACTTGTTGATTTTTATTTATTTTAAAAATAATAACTTGAACCTCTAACACTGTCCTACTTGTCTTCTATTTATAAAAAAAACACTTTCACTCTCTATTCCTTTTTTATACTAATTGTTTTCTTTTATTATATATATATATTCTATATATATATATATTATTTTAATTGTTAAAAAGAACAACTTGAGTCTGTAACACATAATAATTATAATTAACACAGCGTTTATTAAGCCCTCTAATTTATAATTTAATGTTAGTTATAAGTTGTTTCAATCAAAAATAAATAAATAAATATTAACTTGCTACATGTACTGGAACTTATTACAATACTTACAATCTTGTGTTGGTTTAATTTCTTCTGTTGCCCTCATTTGTAAAGTCACTTTTTACACAAATGTCTGCTAAATGATTATGATGATTTTTTTTTTTTTTGTGATAAAATTTCTCCTTTTACTCTTCACATGACAATAAAAATGTAATAAGTGAAAGATGGAATATAAGAAGGTATATGTCAGATGGGCTCACCAATATTCTCAGCATGTTGTCCTGAAGACTGAGCGGACAATAGCAGGGCCTGTTTGCAGGGCTCAGGCTGCAAGTAACTGCGCAGGAGCTCGTAGCTGAGCAGAGGCCCGGGGATGAAGATCTGCGGTGAGGTCAACCTGCTGGGAAACGCAGGGAAGAAGTGCGCAGCCGAAGAGTGGAAGACTGCAGAAGACAGAGGAGACACCAAATGCCCAGTGCCAAACATGACCTAAATTCAGCAAGGTCCAGAAAGAGCTCCAGAAATAGATGTTCAGAAGTGCTACAGAGATCCAGCTGCACGAAAACAACTTAGCTGATCCACTAAATCACTACAACTTTTCTCACCTGAGTCAGGTGTGAGTCCCACCCTCTCCCCGAGTCACATGACTCACCTATGACCACTAATCCTAGTAAAACAGGGCCGGGTTTGAAGCAAATCCCCCAATCATAGGGGACCGTTGATTCCATGCTTCATTTAAGAGAGGTTTCTTACAGCATCACTCCAACGGTGACACCTAACGCCTCCTAATCCACAGCTCGGCTACTCTGAAAGAGCAAATGAGTAATATCCCGCCACTTCCATTCGGGGAGGAGTGCTGTATACGGACAGGCCTGTCATTCTGAAGTATTCCACAGACAAGTTCAGGCACTCTTCAGCTTCTGTGTTCACTTATTAATTTGACAAAGCAGACATTTGGAATTGGAGTGTGGCGAGAAAATGGGGAAAAGCAGCGCTCCTGAGCTGCAAACGCTTTCAAAGACACGTACAACCGCCAGAGAGACCCGTTTTTTCGCTCTCGCTCTGCTGTCGGCGTACAAGGGTTAGATCCTAAAACATGGCGGTGTAACAGATGGATATTAAATCATTAAGGGAGAATCAAAAGGTTCACAGCCGAGAAGCGTTCAGTAAGAAAACCCAATGCAAACAGAGCTTTAGTGGAAACCTGCAGAGAGCGCAAACAAACAGCCTCTGTTTACACAGTAAACACATCACACTAATTGGCCCACATAATTGACATTCATTTACAAGCCCATTTGCAGCATTTGGGTGTTTGTATGACATCCATTTGCGATGCAACATGACTAAATGGAAAAAATCATTCAGGAAAGGCTTTGATGAGTTTTTATAATCAACATGGTTCTCTTTGGTGAAAGCGTCTGAAAAGGAGAATGTGTGGCATCAACTGGGAATTCTGCTGTCAGATTAAAACCCCTCGCCTTTGTTCTAAAAGACGTCTAAGCCTGTTATCTCACTCAAAGCCTTCTTCACATTAGGAATAAGATCACCTGTCCAAACAAGGTGTATTGTTCGGTCCCGAGCTAAGGACAGAGTTCACTAACAATGGTTTTGGGTCATGGATCTCTGCTCTTTGAAAACAGATCACTTTCCCAACTAAGACCAAATTGTACTTAAGAGAGGAATGCCATAGTATTGACGTCAAACAGGTTGAGGAAACTGAGTGAGAAATCAAGCACTTTTCGTGGAGATACTAGAGCATTATTAAATAAATAGTTGACTCAAAATTTATTCTGTCATTACATTTTTTTTTTCCATGTCTTCTTTTCTGTGGAAAAAATCAAATCAAAATCAACTTTTCTGCATACTATGAGAATAAGTAGCGACATGTTCCAAAGTTGAAAGTGGTTCATATGACTAGTGTTCATGAGAAAAATAGTGATGTCATGAATTTTCCAATTCATTCATACACATATCAGGTTGATCTAAATCTTAAAGGCTGGAACATGCTCATGTCTTTTTAAATTCTCAACATATTTTAAATCACTATATGCATTATACATTATACAAATGAATTACTGAGGATCACACACTGACAGACTTTTAAGTTGTTTTGAACTCACAAACGTGCACAGAAACATGTGACAAAGCCAAAAAAATGTTCTTAAATAGGCTCAAAATATTAAAGATGTTTGATATCCTCTGACTTGATGCATTCATAGCTTGAAGATCAAGAGTCTCTGCCCATCATACAATACACACTTTTTTGTGAAATTTGTTAACTCTGACTACCCAAAACCTGCTCTGGCTCTGACTTTTGGAAACTATCATTGACCTTGGCAAACTGTAAATCAGACCAAAATAAAGGCCTACTGAAGGGAATACATGTGTTTTTAGTAAGAAAAATGTCCATATTTAAAACTTTGTAAACTGGAATCTCTATCTTCTGCTAACTGTTGTATACACATTCACATTGTTTAGCAAAGGAAAATCAGTCTCCTCTCAGCTCATATCGAAATCCTCTGACATTTTTCTTTATAAATCCTCATTTTGTACTAATACTAATTCACGACCAGTGTGTTGTTTTGCTCTGTCCTCTGTACTTCTGCATTCATCACTTCTCCTCAGCGCTTACGCTACGCCGACTCACATGAACGTAGAGTATCAGCTGCACGCAAACCAGAACATTAGGCTTCAGCACCACAGAGAAACATTGAAAGATCCAAAGCTTTCATCAGTTTGATGGTTGTTTATGCTGCAAAAATGGAAAAACAATTTATTTTATTCCATTTCCTAAACACAACCAGAACCACAGAGCAAAATGTAAATTGTAAACAGAGCATTAAACCCCGATCCCAATGTTGTCATACTATGATTAAGTTATAATATTCAACTGCTCAAGCAAAACATTAATGTAAAAAAATGTTAAAGCGTTAAAGTTAGTGAGTCCATGCTAATGTTGTTAGTGAGTCCAATCTGTTCTCACATTATGTACAATGTAGGCCAAAAACACATACACAAAGGTCTACATTTCTAGTTAAATTAATTTTATTTTACATTGTGTTGATCCAGGATGGTGTCATTGTGATTGTAATATGAGGCTTAACTCTCCCGTTTACATTGTGATCTGTATTTTTACATATTTATTTGACAATCTATTAAAATGTCCCACTTGAATGATGGTCGCTCTGTGTCCATAATTTATCAAAAACATTTTAGGACAAGGTTTTCACGCTGACAGCTGTCACTGAGAGACAGTTAGCTACGTTTGTTTGTCTGAGTGAGCAACAGTAACCAAGGGGGGGTTTAATGGTCAATAGCATTCATTTGAAAGAAGAAAGTCATATACACTTAGGGCAGCTCAAGGTTGAGTAAATCATGGGGTAATTTACATTTTTTGGGTAAACTATTCCTTTGATTCAACTCATTGACACAATGATACAGTTGTACGATAGCAGTTAACAGTTCACTGGAAAGAAAAACGATCAGTGAAATATTGCTAAATTGTTGATCTGTTCATAACACACAGCAATCATATGACTTTAAAAGACAAAAAACATATGGTGGATGAGTCAAATGGGCTTCTTTTATGACACTTTCCTTGTACTGAAGTGTCTTTTTGGAAGCTATCATATTATAAAAAATAACAATCCACAATGTCCTACAACAAAAGTGCAGAACTGGGATGAGTAAAAGATTGTCACACTTGGGTGAATCACTGGTCGTAACACAACAACACACAAAAAGAGGCTAGAGAATGATTGATATCTTGAAATAACAGAAATTCTTCCTGTTTTAGACATTCACACTGAAAGCAGACAGCATCATGCTCCGAACATCTGCATCCCTGTTGTTGACGGATAAGCGAAGAGTTGTCATGACCTCTCTGAGAACAAAACACAGGTGTGGGAATTAATTCCCAGGAACATTTCACCTCACAATCATCTTCATCCACCCTCTATCCGCTAATCAGATCAAACTGTAGAGAGACTCTAGAGCTGTCACCAGCATCAGCGCTAACCGCTAATCCCACGCTAACTTTGATCAGATCCAGACATCCACGGTACACAGCTGGGCCGATCTCGGCTGAGTGAGTCACTGACTTTAAGGCCGCAACAGCAGAGAACGACAAAAACTCTTCAGGCAGCTGTCAAAACATTGAGGGATCTAAGTCCTACTTTCCGTCCTCATACTTTCAGAATGGTGATTATTAGGGTATGCTTGTATATACTTTTCAACCAACAATCTGGCAGGGCTCAAATACATCTGGAGATATAGAAATGACACTTTTATCCGAAGCTTGGGGCTTCCTGGGGTTACGTTCCTAAGGGCGACTGGTGAAAGTTCATGAATCACCCATCACAGGCTTTGAACCTACAACTTTACAATTGTCAGTCTAGATCTAGCCCTGTGTAAAAAGTGTATGAAGACAAAAAAGAGATTTCAGAGCCTTTTCCAGTTAACTGAAGGAGGCTTTAAGGCAACAATGGCAGTGGTTCTCGCAGGCCTGTATTGATCTTTAAAAGCTGTGTGCTGTCATTTAAATACACAGGGGCTTAACAACAACTTACAGCATCAACAACAGCTTAAAGTGCTTCTGGGCTTCAGTGAAGACATTTTCTTTGAATCAGAGAGAGGAATCAAAACAAGAGCGTGAAAACTCCATCGGGGGTGGAGGTGCTAACATCAGTGGTTTTAATACAGAGTCCTAATTAAAGTAAATCAATGAAATATAGAATAGGAAATAGACTGCCTAAATGGGTCGTCCAACATCATCTAACAATAAAAAGAGAATGCTATTTGATAGGCTTAATTCACGATGCAATTTCCCACTTCAAATGTTCTTAGTGTGGCATAAGTTCTCTTGATTGAGATATTTCTGATGCTGGATCATAATTTTGAGGGGTTAATTGCCTCTGCAGAAACAGGAAATGATTCTTGCATTTAATATGTGGCTGTTGAATGCAGGCTCACAAAGGAAAATGCCACAATTGGCATATTTTTTTATCTAAACATTATCCTTAAAATGAAGTGGGTATAAACTAGTGCTGTCAAATGATTAATTGCACTCAAAATAAAAGTTTTTGTTTACATAATATATATGTGTATGTGCTATAAACAATTTTGCATATACAAACACATGCATGAATATTTAAGAAAAATGTGTTGCATTTATATATTAAGATTATATACTAACCAAAAGTTTACTTTGAATGGAACAACCATGATACCAGAATTTTATGCTGTAAAAAATATTATACTTAAATGAATAATTAACTAATAATTAATAATATGTACATATGTTTTTCTTGTTCTCTCTCTCTTTAATTAATTATATTATATATATATATATATATATATGTATACACACACAAACATACATACATATTTTTTAATTGATACTTTTATTTGGTAAGGATGAATTAAACTGATTTAAAATTAAATTTAGGTTGCAAAATATTTATATTTCATTAAATTCTGTTCTTGAAACACTGTATTGCAGTTACACAATTCATTACAATCTTCACCTGTTTACAACTTTAATAATTTTTAAAATATTTTATAATAATACGTTTTTCTTAAGCAGCAAATCAACATATAAATGAATTCTGAAGGATCATGTGACACTAAAGACTGGAGTAATGACGCAAAAAATTCAGCTTTGCATCACAGGAATAAATTAAAATTTAAATTATAACAACATAGAAAAACTATTTTCTTTACAATTTAAATTGAATTAATTTTAATTAAAATTTTAATTTGTAATAATATTTCACAATACTAATGTTTTTGAGTTTATTTTGTGATAAACTAAATGTGTCATAAAAAAAAAATTCTTCACACACACACGCATACATACATACATATATATATATATATATATATATATATATACACAGATGTACAGTGGGTACGGAAAGTATTCAGACCCCCCCTTAAATTTTTCACTCATTGTTATATTGCAGCCATTTGCTAAAATCATTTAAGTTAATTTTTTCCCTCATTAATGTACACACAGCACCTGATATTGACAGATATTGCAGATTTATTAAAAAAGAAAAACTGAAATATCACATGGTCCTAAGTATTCAGACCCTTTGCTCAGTATTTAGTA